>JAJJMC010020101.1:3327389-3376725 GCA_023531435.1 Papaver californicum
GTCCGTTTTGAGCTTCTAAAAGGATAATCATAGTCGTTTATAAGAAACGGACAACTATTGTTTGTTTCATAAAAGTTAAAATGGAGAACCATTGTCCGTCTGCTTGGCCTTTTTATTCCTACACCATTCTAACACCTTGTTACACTTATATATTATACCTGTCATGCTAAGTTTCGTATCAACGGATAAAGTCGGCTACTTTGGAATGTAATTGGTCTTAGAGTTTATCATTAATGGATGTTCTCAAATAATAATAATAATAAAAATTTAAAAAGATAAGAGAATAAAGTAAAGAGTTGATGAATAATCGACACCCCATTTTTATTTATTAATTTTTAATTCACTTTCATAGGAATGACGGTTACACTTAGCATGTGTAACAAGCCTTTAAATTATAAGGTGGCATCAATGAACGAGTTTTGTCTCGTGAGGATTTACAGAAGATCTACTCACAAAATCTTTCTTAAAAATTCGCCCATTTATATTAATCCTCGTCTCCATACCGGGGAGGATCACTGGTTTTGTTCGCCGTGTTTAGCGATGGAAAGTTCTATATACACATTTGATAGTTATGATAAAATCTGAAAGGTCTACCGGTCTGCTCAAAGTAGAGTGAATTTGCATATTCAACCTACATAAATAAATAAAAAACAAGTTTATGGTATAATCCAAATGAAAATCTTTTAAGATATGGTAGTAACTAGTAAATAAATCTTTCCACTTACAAATCCGTCAACTGTCATATGAGGGAGTCTGTCTCTATTAATTATGTCTTGGATTTTTTATAATCTTTTACTGCTTTCTTTATTACAGATACCCTACTTTGTATAGTCTCCCTCTTTCTGTTATTTAGATTTCCATAAAGTTGTACATATTTTTCGAACACCTGGTTCCAAAAGTCTATGGCCATAACTCGGTGTTGACGGACCTCTGGCAGGAGTGAAACAACGACCCAAGCTGTAGTTATCGCCGTATCTTCCTCAGACGAGTATAAAACTATTCTTAATATAGGATATGCAATGAGATATTAGTTGAATTCTTTGCTTTTACGAGTAGTGGGTTCAAGAAAATATTATAAGTTATGGTGTGGCTTCATTGGTACAGACGAACTGATTTTTAGGGGTTTTCGATGTGGGACAGGCCCTATTACATGACAATGTTTGACTATTGAATGGGGATTCAAAGCTTTGTTCATTCAAGTTTAACTTTATCCGACATGTTATACATACATTACAGGAGGTCATTCACATGCTATGTTGATATGTCTTTTTAAATCTGTAAATATAACATGTTTTAATAGTTGTAAAGATATGATAAGACCAGACTATGTCCAAAAGTAAGACATTTTTTCATTAATAGATAAAAACTTGAAATTACATTTTTATTTAGAATTAGGTTATACTTAGACCTAATCTATTTAGACATAGATAACACAGTAATAAGCCCCGACAAAGACATAAATCCTCATTTATTTCTCGGTGTGATCCTCAATTATTTTGGAAGCTTCGAAATGTATAAACGGTACTTCTCTCCATTTGGTATATGCATCTTGTGCCGTAAACTTATCCCCTTTGTGTCTAGTGAGAAACTCGTTGTACTTGATGCATAACTTCTTAATATGAATGGTCATTCTGCAAATATAGTCGGTTGTGTAATCATGGCGTGGACCCTTCCACTTTGCGTCCGGCTTGGGAACGTAAGGTCATGTTGTCACAAGATTCCAAAATATACCATCATCCCAATATTCTTTTGGTAGATCCATGACGATGTTATAATTCCTAATCTATTTTGTCTCATCCACAACGGACTTTAACCTTTCCCTTCTTTGGAATTGGTCGTAACCTCGTTTCTTGTTTTTCTATTTTTCCATGGCAGTCATTGGTTTGCTTCTCTTGCATATCTCTTCTTCCATAGCTTTAATTGATTTTGTAGTTGATGATGATGATGGAGTAGTTGACTTAGTAGTTGATGATGATGATGGAGTAGTTCATCTGCATCTTCTGAATATCTCTTCAGTTGAATTGGTAGTTGATGATGGACTTGCCATTGCAAAAGAGTTTTACTTTGAATAAAGTAGTGAATGGTAGAGAAGGATTTGTTTGAATGAAGTAGTGTTTGATGAACAATGGGTTATCCCATTTATATGCATAAAGAGCCAATGGTTTTATTTTTTTAACCTTACATGAAACGACTATTTTTCAAACGGTCACATAACGCCTAACATGTATATTTTTTGAATATTACATCCAATGGATACATCAACGTTTATATAACGGTTATATTTTTTCGTATAAAACCACCACTCTCTATCATTTATTCTAAACACAACTATTACCCCAAATCATTCGCTACTCCAACACTTTCAATGTGTATTTTGAAAGCAAAGGAAAGCAAATATTATGTATGGAAGCAAGAAATGTTTGTCCATTATGTTTCATGGAAAATCATAGTCTAATGCAATGCCCCTGGATGTATTATAAGTGTACACAAGTATATTGTTTCGGTATCAAAATGGTCATTGAATCACAACCGAAAAAAAAAAGGTATTTGCAATGTCAATATCCAAATTGTCGTGAAGAAGCACAGTTGCTAGAATATGCTATGAAAGCTAGAGAATATGAAAGGGTAAAAGATATATGCAAGAACTTGAAAGGTAAATCCAAATTGAAGACGTGTGTGTGCAATCGTTGTGTAGAAGAAGGTCACCAAACCAAGCATTGTCCAAACAACATTCAGTTTGAATGTTCTAATATTACTGAATGCTCAATGCGTAATTGTAACACTTATATGAAAAGGCACACTTCTAAAGCAAAAAACACATCTGGAAAACGTCTCTGAAAATGTCTAGTGTGTCTTTCGGTGAAATAAATTGATTAAGTGTCGTTATGTTTTACTACGACTAGCGGTTTGAATATCATGAATTTGATGTACTGTTTTTTTTTTTGAATTATTGATGTTGTGTTTTATTAATTCGCACTGCAGATTTTAGAATGACAACACGATAAAAGACTACATACTGCAAATAACAGCTATCTACTCGTCTCCTATTTTAATTGACAACACCAAAACTGCAAAGTCATCTTGTGAATGACCATACGATAAAAGACTGTACACTTCAAATAACATCCTTGCATGTGTCTTATTGTGAATGACCACAAGATAAAGACTACACACTGCAAATAACATCCTTGCATGTCTCCTATTGTAAATGACCACACGATAAAATATTATACACTGCAAATATCATCCTTGCATGTCTACTATTGTTAATTTCAATGTTCACCTAATGAGTCATTTTTCCCCTTTGATGTTCACAACATTGGCAACCATTAATATGTTCACTCTATCTCTATAAATACAGTCGTTCTTACTCAATATAACACATAAGAAATTCTCAAGTTCTCATACCCATCTACTAATTTGCTTTTCATCATTCCTATTTTATAATCTTCACTGTTCGCAGTACTAATGGTTACTTATACTGAAGAAAAAGATCAAGACCTAGTCTGGTCTTACTATTATGCTACTTAGGATCCCGTCGCATAAAATATATCCCCAGCGGAATTCTGGACACAGGTTCTATAAATATTTAATGAGATTGATGGTAACCCAAACAATCACAGCACGAACTCGATAAGAAATCGGTTACATATTATCAAAAATAATGTGAACAAGTTAACGGTAATACAAATACCACTATATCGATCAAGGGCGTCAGGGACGAGAAACCAAATGATTGTAAGTGTTTACCATTCAATTAAATTTTAAAGAGTATTTTCCAATAGTACACTTATTGAATTTAATTTTGGTTGTTTATTGTAGGATGAAGCTTCACGTACTACATATCTTGCAAAATATGGAACGACATTCCGTTTTAATCATGTATACTCAACGATAGTAGACATCTTTCCTCATATAAACCTGGCACGATTAGCACGAGAACCAACTCCTGCTAATTCCGACAACGAGGAATAGCTGGGTCGATAATAAAAGATTTTATGGGTATACCTCTTTGTAAACCCGCACGAGATAAAACTCGTCCATTGGGGCCACCTTATGGTTTAAAGGCTTGTTGCACATGCTAAGTACAAACGCGACTCCATTTTTAATGTATAGATAATGTCTCTACATGCTTTATTGAAGGTGCTAGTGTATGTACACATTAATTCACTATTTTTGTAATGTCACTTTAAACTTTTTATTAAATCAACTAGTCTTGTATGTGTATATATAATTGAATCCGTTGTGTTGATGTATGTCCAATCTCATTCAACAACTTATACTTATTGGAAATTAACCATGTGATTTACCTATGATGAAGATGTTGTTGTCGTAGAAGCCTGGATTTCGGTCACAAATTCTATCACTGAAATGTCATCCCAAAATGAAGGAAATAGGTTTTGAGAAAGGGTTTTTCAAGCATTTGAGCAACTGACTGGAAATGCTTATAGTAGAACTAAGATATTGATTAAAAACATATTCAATTTGGTCAACAATGAAGTTGAAATTTATGCTACAATAATGGTTGAAATAAGCTTAAGGCATCCTGATTTGTCTTACGAAGATCGGGTGAGTATCCCAATATTAGTTTAAAATCCTTTTGCCATTTGATGATTTGGTCGTTGTTATATGTAATACTAACTTTTTTCCTTTGTTTAATTAAGAAAATAAGAGCGCATATCGAATTTCATCAAGACACAAAAAGAACATATTTAAGTTTGATGCATTGCATGACCTCTTAAAGGATTGTGTTGGTGCATATAATGCAAAATGAATATTTAAATATAATTGAGTTTTTTTTAAGTGATGTCATTTATTGTGGTTCATTTAGGTGGTAGCACTGATTTTAATTAACTTGAAAACATACTACACCATATGAAAAATAAGAACGATGATTTATATTAAAACATATCAATCGTACATTGATTTAAAAAAAGATAAACTAAATATTATATAACATAATTTAATGACTACTGGGAATTAAAAAACCTAAATAATATATTAAACGCGAGGATCGAATCTCGTTCGAACACATATGTCGTCTTGCATCTTTAATATTATATTTTTCTTTTATTCAGTCAAATTGTCGAGATCCATCAATAATATCTCCATGTCTTTATCTCTTTGTTTCTGGAGGAGGGCCAATTTTACATTTTTTTGTTTTTTTTCTTCAATTTTTTGTTTTTGTTCATAAGCCTGGCTCTTCCTTTGCTTTTGTTCGACTAACATTCTCATCATATCAATCTCTCTGGCCTTCGATGCATCATTATTTTCTTTTTTTTTTTCAAAATATTGGATCATTTTATTCCATCTTTGGAAAAAGTTTAAATATCGTATTCGTCTAGAAGAAAAATAAAAATTATGGTTTCATTATAGTCTGACAGAACGACAATTACTTAAGTATGTTTGTATCGCCAGAAAAGCCCCATGAATCCAAAAAGGTACTTTTGGAACACCAATAGGCATTAAATGAAAGAAAAGGGTTTTTAAGTACTAAAATTTTACTTTGATGTGGAAACATATCGATTCATACATAAGAAAAGGTTCTCTAATGATTCAAACGTTGTACCTGTACCTATGGGATAGGGGTAAAGGAAGAGGAAATAAGATTTCACATAGTACTTTTGATCGAAAAAGAAATCTGATTTATTTCCTCGTTTTGTAACTTTAGCAATATTCATTTGTTCCTTACCCTTATCTCTACCTAGTGGTCTTGGTTTGTCGGGGGCAAAAAATCGTGTAAACGTTAGTGTTGAACCCTCTACATCTTAACTTGGTAATATATTACCATCATCATCGGATAGTGCTTGAGAACTCGCTAGGTGGCTAGATTGACTGTATTGAACATGGTGGTCTCTTATAGTCTCCGGGTCACAACCTTCCAAATTATGCCTCAAAATTTCATAAACTTGGTCATGTTTCCATGGTTTACCATTTTTTCCCTCTACAAATTTCACTTTAGCTTTTACATACTGCAATTGTTAAAGAAGCAAAACTATTAATGGAATTTTACTATTAAATTTACTATGTAATTGAAATGTTTCTATAAAAAACCATTTATTATTGTCTTTGTGGTCCAACTGCTCGGGCTGTTCCTAAGATAAGCTGCGACAATTGATGTGAATCTCTTAACATCCCTTTTTAGTGTGATCATTATATTTTGCAATGCCTTTATTTTTCTTTGTGTACGTGGCCCAAAAGTTCTCAAGTATTCTTCAACAATTTTTCTCCAGAGTGTATCATTGTCTTGATACCTCCCTACTGTTGAATATGTAGCAAACATTATGTAAGCTTTTGCCAAAGCAAAATCTTTTTCCCTTGAAAAGTAAACCATTTCTTTTACCAAACAAAATAAATAACACAAATAGTTTAGAAGAGTAAATGCAAATCTAGTAGAGAAAGGTAAGTAGATTTGTTGGTGTGATTGATCTAGGTAAAACACATGAGTTTATGTACTGGTGGTGAGTGATTTGCTCGTTTGAATTAAAAACCCAGGAAAACGGAAAATTGTTATCCATTTTAACTTATCAACTATTAGATTAATATATCCGTTGTGCTACCGCTGAAAGTCTAACATTTAAGTCATAAAAACGGATAATGATTACCCGCTTAACGGATATCCTATGTCCGTTTTGGTGACCCAGCCGTCAGATCTTCAACGGTAGCATAATGGCTATGTTGATCTAACGAATAAAATCATAAAACGGAAAACGATTTTTTATTTTATGAATTTCCACAAAAAAAATGCACAAAAACAACCAGGGTCAGCAAATCTTCATTCAGGAAATGCCTCGATTCACCATTCAGGAAGAAATTAACTATTTCCTGATTAATGTAATATGCTTAATCAAGTAACCAAGTATTTAAGGTTTTACATATATTGTAATGTAATCTTCATTTCAAATTTTCATTAAAAGGATTAACTAAAAAAAAGTTATATGTCCAAACATAACGACTTATTATCCATCGTCAAAATTCCTCCATCAGCCTGGTACAAATCCCGATCAACATCCACCTCGTATGTATCTTCTCTAGAGTCTGCTTGGTTGTCTATGCCATCTCCTGACATCTCACCATCCCTCAAACCTTGAACATGTCGTTCCCAAATGTAAGCAGTAAGATCATCACGTAGTCTTTCCTGGAGGTATGGGTTTTGCAAGTCCTCACTTATCAACCTCATTGTTCCTACTATGGGTGAATGTGGCCCATCCAGCACATAACGCCAACATGGGTCACGATGTTCATATTCCACAACCATATTATGCATTATGAGGCAGGTTCTCATGATAGACTTCAAGTCTTGTTTGTGCAAATAATTACACTTATTATGGATAATCTTAAATTTAGCATGAAAAGTCCCAAATGCCAGTTCCACATCTTTCCTCTTAGCCATTTGATATTTGTTAAACATTTCGAGCATGGGAATACCGTTGGAGCCCTATATGATTGGACCAACAAGGGAAAACTTCTATAGATCCGATCCACCAAGTTATAGCCCTCAGTATAGTGGTTCTCGTTCATGACACATTAGCAAGGAGGTGCAAGATCGTTTAGTTGGTCTTCGAATAAATTCGACGACTTCAAAACATTAAGATCATTGTTGGAGCCGACCATACCAAAATAACTATGCCAAAACCATTTATCGTATGAAGCAACCGCCTCAAGAACAACAGTGGGATAATTATCCTTCCCAATATGCGTTCATGCATCCGCCATCGGACATACTCTCCAACTCCAGTGCATACAATCGAGGCTACCAAGCATCCCCAGGAAACCCCATGTTGCATTATCCCTTATTAACTACTTGGTATCTTCAATCGTGGGACGTCTCATATATTCACCGTTGAACCCAAACATGACATGTCATAAAACTTCTTAATGTAATAGTAGATAGTGGATGCAACCATACATGTATATTCGTCTATGCTATCTGGAGAAATACCTTTGCATAAACACTTCATAACGGCATACATTTTCATGTATAGTCTATGTCCTGGGATCCTAGCAACATCATACCTCTGTAGAAAGTCTGGATCCATCGTACAAACCTTTTTCAAAACCTTAAAAATAGAGGACGATACATACCTAAGCGACCATTAAACTTTTTTACCCCCAAGTACAACCATCGTTAAAATAATTTTGCATCATACTTGCATCAGCCTCCACACGACCTCTATGAATAGATCCTATGTTCCTAACTTCTACTTGAACGGGTTGATGTAAGTTATGACCACCTTGTAGCATAACCTGACAAAGCATTAGAAGATCATCATCAGAATCATCCCGAGCATTAGCGAATATAATCCCGTACTTAGTGCTGAAATATTTCCTTAAATCCACAGTGCACCTAACAACAATAAACATGTTGTAATCAAACAATATCAATTGATAAAATATAATATACTATTAAAAACAATAACAATTAAAAAAACTTTGTACATTGTTAAACTATCACCAAATTATACACAAAATAAACATATCACACCAAACAACATACCATATCAAAACAAGGACACAATAAATAAAAAATATAATTCGATTCATGAAAAGTTTACATGTTTTCATTCATACATTCGGTGGCCCAAATAAATCAAACCCCAACTGGGTTTCAGCCATGAAATCCAAATCTACATATAAATCTACACTAGAGTTGAAATAAGGATTTGCACTTTCACTAAATTCAATAGAACGATCTTCTTGAACATTTGGAGCCTCAATGTTACTACTACTCCCCACCCCAGGCATAATCGGATGATATAAATTATCTTGATCTTCCAGTATGGAAGTAGTTAAACGTTTACGGCTAATACCCGTAAGAGTATCTAATCCCATCATAGAAAATATGTCATGCAAACGTTACTACTACTCCCTACCTTTTCAAAAGACTCTTGTGCCAAGTTTTTCCATTGACTCTACAAAATAAAATGTTCATATATATATAAGTTACATGTGCAAAAACAAAACTAGATAATATTAAATAAAATTAATTTAGAATTCTACTAATCTCAATGCTTTGGATATGACTCCAATCTTCATGTGCATGTGGCCTCGACATACAATGCACCTCCCACGTCTCATCAGAGTTTAGATAAGGAAAAGATCATTGTAGTACCAGAAAACAAGATGTCATCTCTGGTTGAGTATACACAAAGGATTTCGAGTACTGGTTAGGAAGAGGTACAATCGGAATAAAGCGAGAACTACCAACGTGACCAACTCCTATCTCGTCGTGGTTGTCTACATGAGACAATTCTGGAAGCAAAGGTCCCATATTTCTAGGTTTCCAATAACTTGCATACATCGTCTCATTTGCATGTGTATAATACATGTTTTCCTCAATTTCTATGGTATTAGTTGTGAGAAAATCTGGAGGATTACAAGGAATTGTAATCAAACCCAATACTTTTCTCAAACATCTCTCACCAAGATAAAGTGTCGCTTCATTGTTATTTTCTACACCTGCAAAACATACTCTTTTTTGGCTAAGGGTTATTGCTATAATGACTTCATCATCATTGTAATGTGAATTATTCAACCATGGTTACCTAACAACATCTCCAAGATACACTCTCATATCCATCTGCCACTTAGCATTGTTTGCGGAATGTTTCCCAGAATCTCTTTGTTTCCTACCTTGTTTATGCTCATCTCTAAAAAAAATAATTGTTGGGTATTCATCCTCATCTCTAACTGCTTCCTTCCTCAGTAATGGTTGACAAGAACGAAAGTAAAAGGAAAACCAATACTCTAAAATCATCGACATTCCACACATATTGGTGTCTTCTCTACTGCTAACCCTGTCTAAGTAGTATAATAACTTACCATAGCAAAGGGAACCCCGGTCATATCTTGCAAGGTTTTCCAAACTAACCAAGTCTCCCAAAAAACCCATCCAAGCCTTGGAAACGTTAGTGGAAGTGCTTCCCAAGAATACTTGACCAATAACCAAAAGCAAGAACATTCTTGTCAATTCCTCCCAATTGTTAAAGTTGTCTAGTGGCATCCTAGAGTTAAAATATGTTATAAGCCGAGAGATTGGTAGAACACTCAAACCACTATCCCACCGGGGTCCGATCAAACAACTAAAGTACAAAGTATCATAACTTTCACACACACTTTTATTTAAACTCTATTGAAAGGTAACGCCTCACCTTGGCCGATGGGAATTTCCGTCAACATTACAAAGTCTAAAGGTGTCAACCCCAATTCAAATCCTGGTAAATAAAAAGTTTTAGTGGTCTTCCACCACCTATCTATAAGAGCAATAGTTAGTTGATTATCCGAATAATTAAAATTGAATGAAAATATCGAAGAAAACCCACAATTTTCTACTATTCGACGTGTCGTAACGTTACTTTGAGCAACTATTTTGTAGAATTCATTAAGGTTTGCTCAACTAGTCCTAAACTTGATGCTCGATGATTATAAACCGGAGATATGACCATCTCTACCAATTGTGGACAATATAAGGGTTTCCTCCATAACATAATAATCTAATGAAAACAAAAAAGATCATAATCACAATCAACACAATACAACTTGAACATTCAACTAATACATTATAAAAAAGGAATACATAATCGCCATAATAACAAATTGAACATTCAACTATATTATATAAAAAAATTGGGAACATAAAAATTTCAACATATCAACTAATATCTAAAATTTCTCCTCATCAAATCACCACAATTCATGAATTAACTAACATAAATCAATTAAATACATGTTATTGTTCCACATCCCTTACAAATTATCATATGAATTGAAGAATTTTTTTTATTAGGGTTTTATGTTAAAATAGCTTATCTTTGAGTGATTTGTTGATCAAAATTGTTCCAACCAGTACCAAATAGACCCCCAAACGCTAAACAAAAGACGACCCCACTTGAAGATTAGGATGATAACTACTTCAGAAAGTAACAATCAGAGAAAGAAATCAAAGACAAACATGATTTTTCAGTGGAGAAGGAGGAGAAAACAGGAAAGGAAAGGGAAAATGCAATCTCCTGTGTACTAAATTACAAAACCGAAAACCATTGTCCGGTCTTTAGGGTTGACTGGTCAGGACAAACAACTACTATTATTTGTTTTACAATAAACGGATAATGATTATCCGGTTTTAAATAAAAGGATATTCATTTACCGTTTTGTAGAAGAAAAACGGACAACCATTGTCCGTTCATTAGGAGAGTAGAGAATCACCACTGAAGCTAGGAGCTTCCCAGGATGACGTGGATGAGGAATCAGGAAGAGCTTGGGAAACTTTACTAGAGCCAGTCTAATGGCTCGCGATCCAAATTTTAAATTAGTAGAATTAGAGACACGATAAAAATCTGAACACCTAGACTTTGAAAGAATTCCACCTGAAAAGGCATATAATTGGCAAATGAATGGTCACATCTAACATAAGCTCCAAAAGGATAGATCGTCGCAAAGAAATCGTGTATGGGTAGGCTGGGTGTTTTGAAAACATTCAAAACAAAATTCATAAAAGTTTATATATTCCTCACTTTAATTTAAATTTAATTGCTTTAACATAAATTTTTGTAGACGTATTAACAGCTACTCTAAGAGGAATGTTTTTATGTGGTGCTAACTATTTAATAACTATCTTTGTAGCTCCATAATGTTTCGATATAAATTTATTGTTAATTCATTTAATGTTGCTTTAATTGAAGATTGAATTTAACGAAGAAAAAAAATGAAATCAAAAGTTTAAAACATACCAACTAGATAAACCTTTTCGATTTTTAACCGATTAGGACCCAAAAGCTTATAAGTTTCGGGTACTAAAATTATTATTTGGTCCAATTTGAGGACCCAAAATCGAACCCACACCTACTAGTTTGGTTCTGTGTAATTGGGTATCCATTAACAATCCTATATTTACCAAGTGTTATGCAGCAATGGACATGTTTTTTTTTATTCCAGTTATTGAGTGAATCATAAAATAACCCTGTGAGTTCATGAGTGCCCATAATTTATGAGATAAATATATATAAGGTAAGTTCAATTGTCATACTGGTAGATTGAAAAATATTTATTAAACTCTAAGGTATGTAATATGTATTCATGCATTATATATATGAACCATGATACAGTCGAATGTATTCAATTATATGGATTTAGATCTTTATATTTTTCCAAGGTATCAAGTAGTTGTATATTTTTTCTTTAAAGTTTAAATATTATAGTTATTTATCTCACGTAAAATTCGTATATGTCAAATGGCCATGATTTATATAGATCGTTACTAAATTTTCAAGCTATACATACAAATTATTCCTTCACATTTACACCCACCCTCACCCCTAACCCTCCAAGTATGTTTACCATATCATCAACACCACCTCCACCTCTATCTAATTATTATATTCACCCATTACCCGATTAGTACTACAATGCTTTAACTACTAATCACTATTATCACCACCTGAAACATCACCATCTTTGTCTTTAGTTTGCTATTCTCATGTAAGACAGGGTCATCACTCATATGTCGTTGTTTTTGTATGACCTTTGTTATAAATAGATTTGTATGTATATATATTAAATAATTAGAATTTTCTGTTCTTAAAATAACTAAAGTTAACACAAAAATAAATTTAGAAAAGAGTAAATAGGCTATTATTAATCGATATATATTTCATACATAGAAAATGATCTATTTATAGGTTATACAGATAAATAAGGAAATCATTACGTGGGTTTACATAATGCATAATGCATACTGAATATGTGGTTATAGAGTTGTGAATGTGATGGAGGGAGATTTATGAAAAATAAATATTTTTTTTTATTATTATCATTATTATAAAAATAACTTTCATTAAAGGGAGAAAGACAGTTACAATGAGTTCGTGGTAGCCTAGCCACAAGATGGGCACCTACCCCTTTTTGAAGAGAGATTTCTAATCTAAAGAAAAGAGAATTGCCAATTTTACAGTTGTAATCGTGGTTAGCCATGCAATTCTGCAGCCTCGTCATGAAGACAACTGTATCCTCTCCCATCTCGTCTAGGGTCGTAAAAGCAAGCACGCCTAAGTCGTACCCATGGTCACTGCACTTGACCAAATATTTGTTGCGCTTGCAAGTAACGACATTGGAGATGGCAGTCCCGGGCGTAAAAGCGACCCTATCACCGCCGGCGAAAGGGGACACCCCTGTAACGTCGATGCATAAATCTCGGCCTTCCTCCTAGTTATAAACAAGTATATTGACGGGCCTCAGTGAGTTTGCGTTATCGGATAAAAATCCCAACTTAACTTCCTTTCGGGCAGGGACACCGGCTTTAAAGCACATGTCAGCAACTACATCCCTAAATAGGTCATGCCTGAATTCGAGGCCTACTTCGCTAGCACAATGTAGGGCATGATCACTGTAGGCATCCATAGCCCTACCACAAAAAGAGAAGGAGCTGTCCTCATCAAAAATTGCTATGCATAACCTATAGCAGAGAATGACCCTAAATTGACGAATCCCAATAGCTTGGTGAAGCCTAGCAATAGGGATGGCCTTGAGATAGTCTTGGGCATGGTTCAGCCTATTACACTGCCACAAGATGCAGTCTCGTTCAGTCTGTTGGAAGCAGCTGGGGATGTTCTTCTTCACCATATCAAAGTACAACACTGCCAAAGCATGCATGGGAGGTGTGGCAGTTGCTTTAATACTGAAGGAAGAAGGGATAAGCCGTAAACCTGACAGAAGCTGGTCAGAGCTTGTTGGAAACTCTGGTGAAGATCTGTGTCCCTGTGCACCTTGATGATGGAATTTTGTACATGTGTTGTCTGTATGCAAGAAGCTAGGTAGCAGTACCTGCTGGAGTCCATCATAGTGTACACACCCAAACCCCCATCCTTTATGGGCAGAGGTATGCGCATCTGGTAGGGGCCAAAGCCAGCTCCATCACCAGTAACCAGGTGCCTTAGGAACTGGTAGAGGTGCTGGTCATAGTGCTCAGCAGCCTAGTGTAAAACGGAGGGGCAAGTGGTCCTCAAGGTGAAGTACAAGCGTGACACTCCAGCACGATTTCTGAGGATGAGCAATTCACTCTGAGGGTCCTACAGGAGCTTCAGGGACTCCATTAACTGAAGGGTCTTCTCCACCTTGTGTTGAACCAAATCATGATAGAAGTTGGCATCCAGACTAACATGACCACCTAAAAGTTTCACTCCTCTTGCTGGTCTGCTGATGCTTGCAGTGAAAACCCTACTCTGTAAACTCCTGGGGTCTGTGTTGGGCCAAAATAGCTTTGTCTTGTTAATGTTGAGGGATAAGCCTCTACTGGTGCCCTCAACTTGAATAATATGCAGAGCTTTAGCCACCTCCAAGGTGTCACCTACAATGGTCCCATCATCTAGATACCAGGCATCCATATCCAGAGTGCACTTTGAAGCAATTCTGAGTATTAGGGGATGTAATGTCAGAGCAAAAATTAAAGGGCCCAATGGGTCACCCTGCTGAACTCCCTGAGCTAACATGAGAACATTGTCATTATAGTAAATCTTGGCAGGCCTTGCATAACAAAACTCAACCCACTTGGAGATACAAAGGAACCTGCACCTGACTTCCTCAATTATGGCTGATCTGTCCACCAGATTGAATGCATTGTTGAAGTCAATCAAGAGCATGCACTTGGTTAAGGAGTTACCTTGCACCTCCAGAAGTCTGTTTGCAGAATGCAGGATGCCTTCTCCACCATACTGGACTCCCACTCCAAATCGGTAATCCCCCAAATAAGTGGCCATATCCTTGCTGACCCCTGAAGCAACAAGTTTGGAGCAGAGCCTTCTCCAAATGGTGCCCACACCTATTGGCCTAATGCCCCCCCAGGCTTGAGCAGAGGGGTCAGAGGGGCACTGGCTATGTAGGCACCCAACACTGCAGGATATCTGCCAGCAAGCCAAAGGTTGACCACTCATGTCATGGATGAAAGGAAGCCATCTGCAACTGCAGCAGCAGGGCCACTAAGGGCATCCAGAAGATGCTGGGATATGAGTCCATCTCTGCCACATGAGGTCCCTTTGGGGAACCCTTTGATTGCACTCAGGACTGCTGCTTTGTCCACACTGAGTGCCTCATCACTGATTGGGTCTACAGGGATGCAAGGAAGTGGATCATCTGGGTGTTTGTGGCTCAGCTCAGAAAGAGTGGCTGGTGAGCATGGGGCAATGCCACTTGAATCCAGAACTTTGATAGCAGTTGTGTATTGGCCATAGCTCAATTTCTTTCTGCAGGCTGCAAGGTTAGAGCCCCCATTCATCTTGTTGTTGCTCTGGCTCCTTTAAGGCTGTTTGGGCAAATCCAAAAGGGTATGCACCAAGCTAAGACACCCATTATCTTCACTCTATTTGAGCAGAGCTTGGTTAATGTGGCAGTCTGCAGCCTTTTCCTGGTCCCCGATCTCTCCTTCATGGTGCACTTAGGGGTGTACAAATTTAAGGTGCAGACTGGAAACATTAGCAAATGTATCCAGGTTGATAAATCCAATGGGTTGGCTAAAACCTTGTCCAAGGATGCTTTAAGAACTCAGGAGAACTGAAACCTGCACTGAGGGGGTATGCTTGCCACTGTGGGAAATTTCTGTTGGTAGACCATATGGAGCAAGTCCACATCCATAGCATCAGAGGCAACATATTCCACAGTAGCCAAGGGAATAAAATTGGGGGCTTGGGTTTGATAATTCCATGCACAAAACAGTCTGCTGAGGATCCACTGTAAGGACTAGCAATAATGTCCCCTTTGTGCTGCCTACAGGATCTTCTCCAAGAGTATATATGCATATACTTTGTGCAAAGCCACATCTGTAGCTGGGAGAGAACTAACTCCCAAGCACAATAAACTGTAAGGTCAATTTTGATCCTCTCCCTGCATACACCCACAACTTCCTTGGTTGGGAGGTGTTTGTCCTGTAAATGTCTGTAGAACCTTGTTCTACTTATCCCCTACCCCCCACACCATTGGTACATCCATCTAGGTTTTTGTAGGGGCAATGGAACATGGTATCATACAAGTCCCCCCCCCCCCCCCCCTTTCTCTGCCGAGCCATGGGACACTGAAGATGATCTAGTTCTAGGCATTATGGAAAGTAAATGAAAAAAGAAATCGAAAATTTTGTTGTTGTAAAAGCTAATCGAAGATGCATAAGGCCAATATATACACCGAATTTCACAATTGAGGCTGAATTCTGCTAAAACCCTAGAAAAGACTCTAACACCTATATCTGTATTTACAAATGTGAAGCTAACCCTAACTCTAAAACCTTTGCTAGACGAATGACAAAAAGATGAGAATGAAGACATCATACCTTGGACGACGGAAGAAAAGATCATAACCTGAACGCAGACACTCATTCCTCCATGATTCACCTGAAGAATCACCTGAAGTTAATGCTCTCCCGGGATCGCCTGAAATTATTATTATTATTATTATTATTATTATTATTATTATTATTATTATAGATAGAAAAAGCGTATTACAGAGAGATGGTAGGAAGCCTAGCCACAAGCTGGGAACCTACCCCCTTTTGAATGGAAATGCTTAATCTGAAAAGGAAAGAATTACCGATTTTATAATTGTAATCGAAACTAGCTATGCAATTCTGCAACCTCTTTACAAAAGCTATCATGTCCTCTCCAAGTTCGCCTAGGGTGGTGAAAGCAAGCACGCCTAGACCATATCCGTGAACGACACATTTGTCGAGGTATTTGTTTCGTTTACGAGTAATGGCGTTCGTAATGGCTTGGTCAGGCGAGAAAGTTGTTCTCCTGCCACCAGTGAAAGGGGACGCCCCAGTAGCATCAAGACAGACGTCACGGACGTTCTCCCAGTTATATACAAGGATATCTGCTGGCCGCATGGAGTTTTCGTTGTGCAATAGAAAGCCCAATTTGACTTCTTTACGAGCGGGCACACCATCTCTGTAACACATATCCCGCGAGCACGTCTCGGACTAAGTCGTGTCTAAACTTGAGGCCCACTTCGCTGGTGCAATGTAAGGCATGGTCTCCGAAGACATCCATACCTCTCCCGCAACTGGAACATAAGCTATCATCTTCAAACATGGGTATACCTAACCTGTAGCTAAGCACATCCCGGAAATGCCGAGGCCTAATTGTCTGGTTAAGCCCATCTATGGGGAAAACTTTGAGGAAGTCTTGGGCATGATTTAGTTTGGTGCATTGCCATAGGATTATGTCGCGTTCAGTCATGGTGAATCTGATGGATATATTCTTCTTAACAACATCAAAGTAAAGGTCTGTCAATAAGTGCATTGGGCTTGGGGCAGTAGCTTGGATGTTGAAAGAAGAATTCAAGCCACAGACCTGAATAAAACTGGACAGAGCGTGCTGGAAGCTGTGATGTGTGTCTGATGCTACTTGAGCTCTGAGGATAGTGTTCTGCACATGTTTGGTATGTACACAAGAAGCAAGGTAACTGTAGTGTCTGGTGTCCTCCATTGTGTATACACCCAGACCACCATCCTTCATAGGAAAGGTCGCAATGCGCTGCTGGAGTGGGCCAAACCCAGCACCGTCTCATGTGACAAGGTATCTGAGGAACTGCTGGAGATGTTGGTCATAGTGGGCTGCAGGAAGCTGGAGAGCCAAGGGCCTGGTTGTCCTCATTGTGAAATATAGCCTGGAGACACCAACACAATTTTACAAGATGAGTAGCTCACATTGTGGATCTTGCAGAGTTTTTAGAATCTCTATAAGCTGGATAATCTTCACCACTCTGCCTTGCACAAAGTCACTGCAGAATTTTAAGTCGAGACTGACAGGCCCCCCAAGTAACTTCACTCCCAATATAGGTCTACTGATGTCAGGAGAAAAAATCCCATCCACCAGGCTTTTGGGGTCTGCATTAGGCCAGAAAAGATTTGTTTTGTTGATGTTAAGGAACAACCCCCTCCTGCTACCTTCCATATGAATGATGTTCAGGGATTTGGCAACCTCCATAGTGTCACCAGCAACAGTACCATCATCGAGGTACCACGCATGCAAGTCAAGTGTGCATTCTGAGGCTCTTTTGATGATGAGAGGGTGCAAGGTCAGAGCAAAAAGTAAGGGACCAAGGGGGTCACATTGTTGAACTCCTTGTGTAGGCATGAGGATGTTGTCATTGTAGTAGAGCTTAGATGGTTTGGCATATCAGAACTCCACCCACCTGGAGATGCTTGGGCACTTACATCTGACTTCTTTGATCATGGAAGATCTGTCAACCATATTGAAAGCATTTATGAAATCAATAAGAAGCATCTCATGTTTTGTGAGTTACCTTGTAGATCCAGGAGCCTATTTGCAGAGTGTAGGATGGCTTCACCCACACATTGAACACCCACACCAAACTGAAAAGCCCCATGGTAGGAAGACATTTCTTTACAGACTGCAGAAACATCCAGTTTAGAGCACAACCTCCTCCTGATTGTACCAACAGCTATAGGCCTCATCCCTCCTCCAGGTTTGAGCAGAGGTGTCAAGGGAGCACTGGCAATATACTCCCCTAGCACTGATGGGCAATTCCCAGCTAACCACAGGTTAACCACCCATGTTATAGAAGTTAATAGCTCATCTGCAACTGCTGAAGCTGGACCACATAAGGCATCTAGGATATATTGAGCCCTAAGACCATCCCTTACCCAAGAAGTCCCTTTTGGGAAGCCTTTAATTGCATCCAAAACTGAATTTTTGTCCACACTAAGGGCATCAGCTTGAACAGGTTCTGCAGGGATGAAGAGTGGGGGAGCACTAGGGTGTTTCTGACTCAGGTCCAGGAGGGTAGCCGGGGAATTAGGAGTAATTCCATTAGAGGCCAACACCTTAATGGTTTTTGTGTATTGACCATAACTTAGCTTCTTTTTGTAAGCAGTAAGGTTAGAACCACTAGACTTCTTTTTGTTGGTATTACCCCTTTGAATTTTCTTTGAATGATCCAGGAGGGTGTGCACCATGCTGAGGCAGCCATTTTTATTCCACTGAAGCAGAGCCTGATTTCTACTGGCAGATTGAAGTCTTCTTCTTGTCCCAGACCTTTCTTCTATTGTGCATTTAGGAGCATACATGCTTAAGGTGCATAAAGGAAGAAGAAGGAGATGTAACCACACAGAAAGGTCTAAAGGGTTAGCAATAACCTTATCAAGTGTAGCCTTTAAGGTTCTGGAGAAGTTGAGCCTACTTTGGGGAGGGATGCTGGCAACAGTGATGCAGTTCTTCTGGAAGACCTGATTGAGCAAACCCAAGGACAAACCATTTGGTGCTTCTGGTTCCCCTGTGTCACTTGGCTCTGAGACATCTGGTTGGGGTTTGTCCAAGCCATGTACCAAGAAGTCTGCAGATAAGCCGTTGAAAGGCCTGGAAATGAAGTTTCCTTCATGCATTCTACAGGGTCTTCTCCATGAGTAGATATGCATACACTGAGTGCAGAGCCACATCTGTAATCCAGACAGGACAAATTACCAAGCATTATAAACAACTAAGTCAGTGTTGATCCTATCTCTACACATGCCCCCTCAGCTGAAAGGTGTTTTTCATGGAGGTGTCTGTAAAATCCTGTTCTACTCAGACCCCTACCCCCCCCCCCCCCCCCACTCCATTATTACACCCATCGAAGTTCTTGAAGCGACATTGGAACAAGGACTCGTTATGAGGGACTCCCTCATCACCTTCTGCTGGATCCTGTGACGCAACTGATGACCTAGTTCTATGAATGCTATAAAAGGAATGAGCCAAGGGGGAAAAAGGGGTGAAATTGAAAAGGCTGAGACCACAAAAGTATTTCAGTAAGGCCGTAAAAGAACAATTTGTACAGACAACGGCCGAATCAACTGAAACCCTAAAAACTAAACCTATCGAAGTGTCTGTATATATAAGAGTAACCCTGGTGCTGATTTCTTAATAGAAGGAGAAGAAGAATAAGATGATACGGAATTCGGCATACCTGAAGGGAAGAATAAAGCTCGACCTGAATCACAACTCGCCAATTTTGAATTCACTTCTTCCCATTGTTCTTCCCCCTTATCTACCTCCACGGAGCTTCTCTCTCCTGAGTTCACCATTATTTGTATTATGGTGCATTATGGTGCATTATTATTATTATTATTATTATTTTATTAATGATGTTTTTAGTAGAAAACTAATTAATTTTCGGATTTACTATTTAGGGTAATTTTAGAAGAGTCTAGAAGTTTATTTTTTAATAAGTTAAGAAAATTACCTAAAAGTAGTGGATACCTTGGGACATAAGTTTTTTATATTTTTGTTAAGTTTAGAGTTTGTTTACGGAGAACTATCTATATAAGGAGCTCCAAAAACGAAAATTGGTAGATTCTTTTGATTAATTAAAATTATTTTGTTTTCTTAAACTTGTTCAAGTTTAATTTTGATTTTTATTTAAGTCGAGAAAACGATGTCTAAACAATTATCTTTATTCATAGTAGTTATCCCTAAGAATAATTCGAGGTATGAACAAAACTATCTTTTTTTTTTTATTTTTAATAATATCTTTTGCATCAGTTGGTTATCAGAGCAAGGTCGATCTTAGGGTTAGTAACATGTTACTAAGACGAGTATTCAGGGTTCATAAGTTGTTACCAAAACGAGATTCAGTAAGATGTGAAGATCTGATCAAATTAAAGAAGGGGATTATAGAAGAGGTACAACATTATTTGAACAAGTCATCAAAATTTCTATATAAACTATGCTAATTTATAGAAGAAAACAATAGTGAAGAAGACGGCGTTGAAGCTGTGTTTTATCGTCATGACGATGATGCACAAAATCAAGTTATTGTTGAGAGATATACAACTCCGATCAAGTCATCTAATCCTAATAAATTTATTAATTCGGTAATTCCTAATATTGATGAGTTATCTTTGAGAGTAAGCCAGTTGTTGATTATTGTGGTACACAAATGATTTCTCATATCTATCATAATAAGGGAGAATTTGTTGAATCAACTTATGAAGATACTTTTTGGGTTCCCATCATCGCTCATGCTTCTATACGGGGTATAGATTATTTTTTACGGCATTAATTCATGTGTATGAAGATTGTCATCAACGAGTTACACATGCAGAACATGGTACTGGCAAGATTCAAGGACGAATTTGTTGTTCTACAAAAATAAAATACTAAAAACAAATGATGTTTACGTTAAATAAAACTTCTGAAATTTTAAACACTGATTTGAGGGTAGAGTCACTTGATCATCAAACTATCCTTAACACAATAGTTCACCGTTACGCCTCAAAAATGAGTGATGTTAAATACCCAACAATGAAGTTATGTCCAGGATAAAACTGCCTGATACAAGTATTATATAGCACTACAATACTTGCCCACTCAGACGAACTCAACAGCAAGATGAAGGAAAAAAATAAACAAGCAAATACACAAGCAAAGCAAGAAGAGGGGAAAAGATCCAGGGATAGTAGCCTGCTCTGGGATGAGTTGGAATGAAGAATTTGATTTGCTTTTATAGGCAGAAATCAGAGAGAATCAGTAATGGGGATTGATTCCCAAGCAATTCAAAAACCGACAAAATCAATTAAAATCAATTCCTTGCTTGAAACGTGGAATTAAAAATAAAGCGAACAAAAAGTTAATTGTCCATTATTGTAATAAATACTTTTTGGTAAGTTAAATAAATTCTTCCCAGGTCATGCGCCCTCCACAATAAATCATAAATAAAAAATCTTAAGTTTATTTAGGAAATAAATTCAAAAACAATCGATCTTGGTTGACATGTGCACAAGCCCAAGGAAAGTCTATCACACACGTGCACAAGCTTGGGTATAAGAAAGCCCAAGCATTATTTGCCCGCCCATGCCCGCCCATATTGATAACTAAGCTTCTTTAGTTATATGGTGGTGTTCATCTTTATTTTTCTCCAATGTGGGACTAAAGGATATCAATTTCATTCACTCATGAAAATGAGTAAGAATCCATAGATACCCTTAGGTCCTATGATCAATCCGCACCAAGACCAAGAGTATAAACTCATTTTCTCTAACAATCCCCCACATGAATGAAAAACCGATAAAAATCAGAAATCAGAAATCAGAAAGCGAGAAACACCACTATAGGTAATAGGTGTCCATAATGTCTTGAACCTTTTCTTAGTGAGAAATTACCGGAACTACTTGATAGACAACGAACACGATGTATTGAACTGCCATCGTTTGGTGTAGTTCATCAATAACTTCCACGCGTGATATCACTCTAGGCGCTGTCAAATTCATGTCATTGTGTCCATTTTGGCCCTGGACGTATCCCTTTTCTCAAAATGCTCTAGGGAATCAGCTTAATTCTCATAGGAAGCGGACCACTTCCACATTCAGATAGGTGAGTTCCATCAAGAGTGTTTACTGCTACACCCCACTTCAATCTTAAATTGAAACTATAAAACTCATTAACTTAATAAAAAGTCATCCTTCACATGCAATCACACTATCACGTCTATACCATAGGGAAGGGACAGAGAATGAAATTCTATGATAGTGTTTTTTTTAACCCGCCACAAATTAGTTGTCTCATTCAAAACCTTGATCTTGGGATCTTCAGTCAGCAAGGTTGAGTATCCTTCATGGCAAGTTTATTTAATGAGCTTAAGCCCCATCCCCCTTGATGCATTACTAACTATCTCCTTGGACAAACCTTTCGTCAAAGGGTCCGCGATATTCTCCTTAGACCTCACAAAGTCAACAGAAATAACGCCAGTTGAGATTAGTTGTTTCAGGGAATTATGTCTTCTACGAATGTGTATAGACTTCCCATTATAGTTGTTGTTTTTAGCATTAGCTATTGCAGCTTGACTATCACAATGTATATATATAGCTGGCACATGCCTATGCCAGAGATGTATGTCTTCTAAAAGGCATCTTATCCAAGCGGCTTCCTCTCCTGCTTTATCTAACACAATAAACTCCGATTCCATAATGGATCGAGATATACATGTCTGTTTGGAACTCTTCCAAATACAGACCCACCTGCTAGAGTGAAAACATATCCACTCGTATATTTAGACTCCTCTGAGTCTGATATCCAGTTTGCGTAATAAAATCCTTCAAGGACGGCAGTGTACCTCTCGTAATTCAAACAAAAGTTCAAAGTGTACTTCAAGTACCTCAACACTCTAATAAGTGCATCCCAATGCTCCTGCCATGGATTACAGGTATACATACTCAACCTACTCACAACATAAGCAGTGTCTGGTCTCGTACAATTCATCAAATACATCAGACTTCCTATAACACGTGAATATTCAAGTTTTAAAACACCATTACCCTTATTCTTTTTGAGTCTACAACAAGGATCATACGGAGTACAAGCAGGTTTACAATCAAGTTGATTATATTTTTTAAGCACAGATTCAACATAATAAGATTTACTAAGACTATATCCATTAGAATTTCTTCTAATCTTCATCCCTAAGATCACATCAGCGGGGCCTAAGGCTTTCATGTCAAAGTTCTCATTTAACATGTTCTTCGAGAATTAATTACATCCATGTTTGTACCAAGTATAAGCATATCATCAACATACAAGCACACAATCACACATGCATCATTCACAAGTTTAGTATAAACACACTTGTCAGATTCATTGATTTTAAAACCAGTAGAAATCATTACATGATCAAATTTTTCATGTCACTGTTTAGGTGCTTGTTTCAAACCATACACATATTTTTTCAGTTTACGAACTTTTTTTTCACAGCCTTTCACTACAAATCCCTCAGGTTGGTCCATGTAAATTTCTTCATCTAATTCACCATTTAGAAAAAATGTCTTTACATCCATTTGATGTATCTCTAAGTTATGAATGACAACAATAATAATTAACATCCTAATGGAAGTAATTCTCTTAACAGGTGAATAAGTATCAAATAAATCTACACCTTCTTTCTGTTTATTGCCTTTAGCTACTAACCTAGATTTATATTTTTCCACAGTTCCATCTACCTTACGTTTACTTTTGAAGATTCATTTACAACCTATGGGTTTACACCCTAAAGGTAAATCTACAATCTCCCACGTACCATTTTGTATACGGAATCCATTTCACTAATGGCAGATTCTTTCCACCATGGAGCTTCAAAAGAAGTCATAGCTTCTCTATAAGTTTGTAGATCAGTCTCAGCTAAGCATGTTATGAAGTCCGGCCCAAAAGATTTTTCAGTTCTAAGCATTTTACCTCTTATAGGCTCAAATTTAACTTCATCTTCCTCTAAAGGTAATGTCTGACTGGTCGAAGGGACATCTAGGGGATCAACACATATCATGTGAGAATCAGATTTCAATGGAAAAACATTTTTAAAGAACACATCATCCCTAGATTTCATAATAATATTCACACAAATTTCAGAAATTTTAGAACTTACAACCATAAATCTATATGCAGTAGTATGCTCAGGATACTCTATGAAGACACAGTCAACAGTTTTGGGTCATATCTTGGTTCTCTTAGGAGGAGGAATGGAAACCTTAACCAAACACCCCCACACCTTAAAGTATGCATAAGAAGGTTGTCTACCTTTCTATAACTCATATGGAGTTTTGTATGATCCTTTAAAGGGTACTCTGTTTAAGACATAACAAGATGAGAAGACGGCCTCCCCCCACAAGTTTCCAGGTAATCCTGAACTAATTAACATGGCATTCATCATCTCCTTAAGGGTTCGGTTCTTCCGTTCAGCCACACCATTAGATTGTGGTGAATAAGGAGGGGTTAATTCGTGTATAATGTCGTGTTCTATGCAAAAATCTCCTACAGGAATTACATACTCACCACCACGGTCAGACCTAACAGTTTTAATGGTAGCACTCATTTGGTTTTGAACTCTAGTTTATACATCTTAAAGGCTTATAAGGCATCATCCTTACCTTTAAGAAAATATATGTGACAAGACCTCGTACAATCATCTATAAAAGTGACAAACCATTTCTTACCACCTCTAAGGGTTTAGAATTTCTCTGAACATTTTTTCTAAAATATTTTTTAGCATATTTTGATTCTACACATACTTCACATTTATGTTCATTATCCAAACTAAATTTGGGTATGCAACCTATGCTAGCCAGTTTATGCATTGACTTATAGTTTACATGTCCAAGTCTACCATGCCAAACATTTAATGATACACAAACATAAGAAGAAGAATCAATTTATTCATTTCATTTGAGGTTACATTAATTTTATAGAGACCCCTAGTCTTATAACCCTTAGCCACATAATCCTTACCCTTAGTGACAACAACTTTTCCAGATTCAATTACAATTTTTAAACCCTTATTATCTAAAACACCACAAGAAACAAGATTTTTGCAGATGTCCGGAACATGAAGAACTTCATTCAATGTGAGAGTCTTTCCAGAAGTGAGCTTCATCCCAACTTTGCCTTTTCCTGCAACCTGTGCTGCAGATGAGTTATCCATGTAGAGTTTCTCCCCTTCCCCTACCTTCTGATAGGAGGTGAGCATATCTTTGTTTCCACATACATGCTTGGTATCACCAGAGTCTACCCACCAGTATCTCACATTGGTTACCAAATTAACTTCAGACACCATACCATAAAACTCGTTCTTGTTGTTTTCAACCAAATTAGCATTTTTTTTCTTGTTATTAAAGTTTTTATGTTTTCTACAGTGAATTGCCATATGGCCAGGAATTCCACAAACATAACAACCACCCTTAATTTTACCAATGCCATATTTGGGTTTCTGAAACATACCTTTCTTGTGAGGACTAGGCTTAGGGTTGTGTTTGCTGCTCTCACCCTTTTCAGTATTGGAAGACTTGTGTTCAATTAAATGAGCCTTGTTGGACATGTCCCTTGCAGAAGATATGTTCTTGTCTTTGGAGCACAATAACTCTTCCACTTGAATCTTCTTACCCAAATCAACCATACTGACTTCACCAGTTTCATGTCTCAATCTATGTTTGTATTCGGACCAGGAAGATGGTAATTTCTCAATCACATCAGACACTTGAAAAGTTTTATCTATCATCATGCCTTCAAGAATCTGTTGTTCTGCAACAATAAAATACTGAAAACAAATGATGTTAATGTTAAATAAAACTTCTGAAATTTAAACACTGATTTGAGGGCAGAGTCACTTGATCATCAAACTTTCCTTAACATAATAGTTCACCGGTACGCCTCAAAAATGAGTCATGTTAAATACCCAATAATGAAGTTGTGTCCAGGATAAAACTGCCCGATACAAGTATTGTATAGCACTACTATACTTTCCCACTCAGACAAACTCAACAACAAGATGAAGGAAAGAAATAAATAAGCAAATGCACAAGCAAAGCAAGAAGAGGGGAAAAGAGCCAGGGATAGTAGCCTTCTCTGGGATGAGTTAGAATGAAAAATTTGATTTGCTTTTATAGGCAGAAATCAGAGAGAAACAGTAATATGGATTGATTCCCAATAAATTCAAAAACCGACAAAATCAATTAAAATCAATTCCTTGCTTGAAGCGTGGAATTAAAAATAAAACAGGCAAAAAATTAATCGTCCATTACTGCAAGAAATAATTTTTGGTAAGTTAAATAAATTCTGTCCAGGTCATGCGCCCCCCACATTAAATCAGAAATAAAAAATCTTAAATTTATTTAGGAAACAAATTCAAAAACAATCGATCTTGGTTGACATGTGCAAAAGCCCAAGGAAAGTCTATCACACACGCGCACAAGCTTGGGTATAAGAAAGCCCAAGCATTATTTGCCTGCCCATGCCCACTCATATTGATAACTAAGCTTCTTTAGTTATATGGTGTTGTTCATCTTTAGTTTTCCCCAATGTGGACTAAAGGATATCAATTTCATTCACTCATGAAAATGAGTAAGAATCCGTAGATAAACTTAGGTCCTATGATCAATCCACACCAAGAACAAGAATATAAAACTCATTTTCTCTAACAGAATCTTCTCCAATCTTTGATAAATATCCCGACGATGAGGAGGATATGAAATTTTCTTCTCAAAAAGGCGAAGAACATCATGTTGCTGACAAAGAAAAACAATCCCAAGAAGTTTCACATGATTTGCTTGATTTTCATGGTGAGTCATCTAATCCTGATAAATTTATTAATTCGGTAATTCCTGATATTGATGAGTTATCTTTGTCTGGGAGTAAGCCAGTTGTTGATTATTGTGATACATAAACGATTTCTCATATCTATCATAATAAGGGAGAATTTGTTGAATCAACAAATGAAGATCCTTTTTGGGTTCCCATCATATCTCATGCTTTTATACGGGGTATAGATTATTTTTTTATGTCATTAATTCATGTTTATGAAGATTGTCATTAAAGAGTTACACATGCAGAACATGGTACCTACAAGATTCGAGGACAAATCTTTTCCAACACTGATAGAATGATGCAGCGAGATTTATGGAAAATTAATATATTATATTATATTATTATTATTATTAATATCTGTATTTTATTGATGATGTTTTTAGTAAAAAAATAATTAATTTTCGGATTTATTATTTATGGTAATTTTATAAGAGTCTAGAAGTTTATTTTAAGAGTTTTAATAAGTTAGGAAAGTTGCCTAAAGGCAATGAATACCTTGGGAAATGATTTTTTTATACTTTTGTTAAGTTTGGAGTTTGTTTAGGGGAAGTAATCTATATAAGGAGCTCCAAAAACGAAAATTGGTAGATTCTTTTGATTAATTAAAATTATTTTGTTTTCTTAAACTTGTTCAAGTTTAATTCTGATTTTTATTTATAGTCGGAAAACCGAGACCTAAATAATTATCTCTGTTCATAGTCGTTATTCTTAGGAATAATTCGAGGTCTGAACAAAACTATCTTTTTCTTTTTTTTGTCAATGTAATGTAATGCTCCTAATACGGATTACATTGGATGCATCCAATATAATGAATTTGGTCCAATGTAATGCTCCTCTTAATGCTTCTTGGACGATTAAAGAAACTCCCAGTGGAACAAAACCTTGACGTAGTTCGTTACATGTAGTGTTTCACATGTTGAGATTCTAATGTAATGTTTACATGTAGTTCATCACATGTAGTTCATCACATGTAGTACTTTCCTCAAAGAGCAATATGTCTGAGTTAATTGTCTCATTAAATCCTCGTCATGAAAATCCAAAGGGACAAAACCTGAACTAAGGGAAAAGAATACAATATTGAGAAAATACCTAGAGTAAAGTTGGCTCGCGAGGAGTGCACATCGGTCGGTTGGATCGATTTTTGGACAAAACCGGCCATCGAACCTACCATAAGCCGGTTTTGAATGTCAAAACCGTCGTTGAACCGGCCAGGATACGGTTCAGTTTTAAACCAATCCGAGGCAGATCAGTCGTCATTAGTTTTTGGTCCGTTATAACGGATGGCCATTTTTTAATTAAAAATGGACTGAAGTTTTCTGGCAGACTTGTGTTGCCGGATTTTATTTTTGAACCTACAAATTCTTTTACAACTTTCTATGGCGTTTCAACATATATACATTCAAACACATATGAACTATAGATTTAATTACACAACCATTTGAATTTTTTTCGTGTACAAAATTTACATTACAATCCACAAGATTTAAGAAGAATATTGTACTTGATACAATTAAAAACTTATAAAAAGAAGAATATTCAAATCAGATCCACTGATAAACCATCCACATGATCCAGATCCATTTACTCGAGCTGGTGATAGTTTTTTTTTTTGGTACTTCGTACCTCTTAATATTTTATATACAATTATATATATATACAATAAATAAGAACCCTAGAAATCAGAACCAATAAAAAAAAGTCTAAATAAATAAAAAGAAGTGTTCATAATTAGGAGTTTTTTAGTGCAAAACAAATTCTACTAGAACCTAAAAGAAAAAAAACCCAAATTGACCCCAATATATAACAAAATCAAACCATTTACTAATCATACATCAAAATATGAATTAACGAAAGTAAGTCATAAGCATTGAATTTACCTTTACAGTTTTATTGGTAACGTTAAATGAATCAGTTGATGGAAGGTCGTTCATTTACTGGTTTATTTTTCTTCTAGATTTAAACAGTGAAGAAAAAAAAGACAATATCGAGCAGGTTATGGTGATGGAGGTTGAAGATCGTGGTCACTGTGTGTGGTTGTAAACTTGTAGTGATAATGGGTGAGAGCTTGAGGAGAGGCATTGTAGAATACTAAAGAAAACATGATCATGAAAAAAATTGATTTAGTTTTCTTGGGTTAGGTTAAACTTAGGATTATAAAGATAGAGACAAAGGACTATGATTAAACTTAATGTCTAAATCAATGGCTACAATTTAACCGACTTATACCGTTTCAGTTCGACTGGCTTTGTATCTCAAATCGTAGACCGAATCGATAAATCAACAATTGTGATTATATGAATCGTAAACCAAACCAACATCAACCATCAGTTGTTAATTAACAACGGTTCAACCGGTTTCGGCTGGTCCAACTTGGTTCATGTGCAGCCCTGTTCACTAATATTACCTCGTAAAAACCTTGTGATCGTTTTTGAAAAGTGGTAAAAATAGTTCGTTCACTGAGACTTGTGAAGATTCGTTTTAGACCTAATTTTGGTTTAAACTAGAAAATAAGTAAAAGATTTTAACAATATCGGGAGAAACTGAGACTCAGGATTCCACCAAAATCACTTCTAAGTGATTTCTACAATGATTCTTTAACAATTATAGCTCTTTTATTGACTCTGTTTCTTTGCCAAAAGTAGATGTCTAAAACATTAACTGTAAATCGTAAGCATAGCGCATCAAAAGCTCTTAAGTCCCAGCATACATTATCAAATAAAATCACAACTAATTAGAAAAAATTCATAAATCAATTTAAAACCAATACAAAAGTCATTAAGAATCAAAAATAGTTACCATTTATTCATGAAATATGGCTTCCTCCACCATCCTAGTGATTGGGATTAGCTCATCATGCTCAAAACACTCTCAAAATAATAATAATAATAATAATAATATAACACAATGAAACTGCAACGTTTATAAGCGTTACAGAGTATTATGTTACGGTTCGGGAATAATTTTCTGTTGCTAAAGAATTAGAAAAGAAAGACAGAGCTTATGCGCTTTGAAGAGAAAGGGAATAGGCAACAATTTCTGTGACTTCTCTTTGATTTGGTTCTGTCTTCTTCTTCCTCTTCATGAGCAGGTGAGTTTTTTTCTTCTGATTTTTCCGGCGTGACCCCCTCTTTTTTTTCTTCGATCTCTTCCTTTATATAGGTTTGTAAAACCCTAACAAGACTTCCTTAATCGATAAGGATTAAATATTCTCTCCAGACTAACTAAAACTCATACCAATCCAACTCAGGGACTAAATCCCTTTCCGGTTAATACAAGAATATTTCGGCCATTTTTTACGGCAGCAAACACTTCCGTAAACGTGTTTTAAACCTGTGTTGATTGTTTCTTCACTTTGAGATAATAAAACATGTTTTAATCCCACAAAACTCGGTTCCAAATCATTCAAACAATTCTCTCAGTGAAGAGAAATATTTCTGCGTTTTTCTCATTTAAATTCAAAAAGAAGGTGGGTGCCTTTAGTAATCTGCTGGGGTGCCCTTATCCAAAGTTGGGGTGCCTTTATCAACTTTTCGAGCCAATTTTTCCTCAAAAGTTTATTTCCCAAAAATACCAACAAACATATGAAATACCATAATAAGTACAAATTGAGCATTAACAAAATAGTAATTGAGAATAATTTAGACACAAAAATGTGTATATCACCTTAATAAAGAAAAAAGAGTACAACGCTTTGTTGAAGTTGATCACTTTTCGTATTGCTTCATATATCCGAAAAAAAACTGTGGGAAAAGAGCAACTTTGAAAAATTACAATCATACAGTGATGTTGTTTCCTCATGAGAAACCTTGTCGAGTAACAAAAACCCTGTGGGACTGCAGAAGAGAAGTTTTGAGGGCTAACAAGATGACAAAATAGGGTCATCAAATAGTAGATGCAAAAACCCATTATCCATAGATTTTTGTAGTGGTTAAATTATCATAAATTAATTAGTATTAATAAATTTAATAAATTTAGTTAATTAAGTATTATGTGTTAGATTAGATTAATGAAAATGATTAATAGGTAGACTTGAATTCCCTGCCGTAAACAATGATTTTTTTTCCCCAGTAAATCATAGACTCCTAGGGAACTCAAAAACTGCTAGACGTAAACTAATTCTCCAAATGGGAGTTCAAACTAGAATTTACAACTAGGAGTTGATGATTTCCTAGCCATAAACTACTTATGCGACCATGAAATCTTCATATTTCTGTTAAACCTTCTTATTTCTGTTTCACCTTCTTATTTTGGTTACACCTTTCTATTTCTTTTTGACTTTCATGTTATACATATAACAAAGCTCAAAAACATAAATAAAAAAAAAAAATCAAATTTTTAAGCAAATTTCATACTCACTTAGTCCAACAGTGAAGGTATCGAGCTAGCCGTAGCCCGTAAGTGAACATACGGCTAGAAAATATTAGCATCGTTGAGAATCTGGTTTGCAATATACAGTCTACGTCTAGGAATACTTCATGTCCCTGCTGTAATAAGTTGATAATATCCAACTTACGGTTGAGAGTTCATTAATTCCCGATCGTAACTACAAAAATATCTTACGGTTGGGAACACCAATTCTTAGTTGTAATTTGTTGTTTACGGCTAGGAGTTCATCCATTCCTAATCGTAGGTAGCTTAGAAACTGAAAACGGAATCCTAATTTTGTCAAATCACTGATGAAGAAAAGAAGAAAAAGAAAAATTGATTTTATGTTTTGTTTTGTTTTCAAATAATTATTAGATTCAGGTTTAGTTATAAAGAACGGACAATTTGGACATTTGATATGAGGTCTGTATCCCCCTATCCATGTTTTGGACATTGAATCCTAATGCAGCCTTTTAAGAATTTTCATATAACCCCAATAATAGGATTCCGGGATAATCATGTTCACACCCTTATAAACTTATACTATAATACATTCATTATGAAACCTATTATTGGGGCTGCATCAATTTGCTTATGAGGGCTACATAGGATTCAAATGTCCAAAAACATTCATTATAATCTCATGCAAATATTAAAATTGTCTTTCTCCATAGCTAAACCTAAATCTAATAATTATTCAAAAACAAAAACAAAAACAAAAACAAAAACAAAAACAAAAACAAAACCTAAAATTTATTTTTCTTTTTATATTCTTCATCAGTGATGATGACGATGAACCACTCAACAAAATGAAGAATTGATCAATCAAGAAGTTCAAACATTAGTTAATCCTCTGACAGTGACTTCTATTAGGTAAGATTCGAAAAACCCACCATCTTCTCTGGATTTTGATTGCTTAAATATGCTAGATTTGATGAAATTATGATTCAATTTTCAAATTTTAAACTACCTACGACTAGGAATTGATGAACTCCTAGCCGTAAACAACAAATTACGGCTGAGAATTCATGAACTCCCAGTTAAATACTATCAACTTATTACGGTTGGGAAATGAGAAACCCTTAGTCGTATGTTAATCTGAAAAAAAACTCATAACCATATAGGTATTTTCCTAGACGTAGACTGCGCATTGCAAACCAAATTCCCAACCGATGCTTGTATTCTCTAACCGTAAGTAAAGCTCCATACCCTTGATTGATGACCGTAGACGAGTATGAAATTTGCTTAAAAATTTGACATTTCATTTTTTTGTTGTGTTTTTAAGCTTTGTTATACATATAATAAGATGTAACAGAAACATGAAGGTGAAAAAAAAGGGAAGATGTAACAGAAATAAGAAGGTAAAACAAATATAGAAGAATTTTCTGACCGTAAAAGTAGTTCACGGTAGGGCCCTAGAAATAGTTTACGGCTGGGAGCTCGTGAGTTCCAAACGCTAGAAGTTCACGAGTTCCCAGCCGTAGACTGAAAATAAAAATTGAACTCTGATTTTCTAAATCTACCTATTAATCAAATCTAATCCATAACACTTAATTAACCAACCTAATTACATTCATTAATACTAATTGGTCGAGGGCAATTTAACTATTACAAAAAATCTATGGTTAAGGGGCTTTTGCATCTACTACATGATGATCCTACTTTGTCATCTTGTCAGCCTTTAAAAGGTTCCCTCTGCAGCCCAATAATAGGTTTCTTCATTAATCATTCTCCAGTCATATACATCTCTTCTTTTTCAAATAAAGCGTCAGCTAAGGTTAAGCAATGAAGTATTAGTTACTAATTTTTCAACCCTTGAATCACACATGAAACACTTCCCATTTCTGCAGAAGTATTTGTTAGATGTCAGATTCCAACGATGGGTAAGCTTGTATACCACCGATATATGTGGCCTCAACAGATGCTGATATGTCTGTTTTCAATTCATTCCATGAGTTGGTGGAAAGCACAACAAAGTCTGCAAACTTTCCAGGAGATAAAGATCCCAAGTCATTGTCAAGGAAGATGGCATAGGCAGCTGAAATAGTGGACCTGATATATAAGATAAGAATCCAATTTAATGAACAAGAAACACAATAAAATCGTAAAGCATTGAAATGTAAGAGCATTGATGGATTTAAAAGACAAATTAAGATATTGAACTGATTTGTTACTAGCCGCACTTACTGCCGTATAACTAACTGCGAAAGTTGTCTCACATTGTGCTACATTGAAACCAAACATACAAGCTTAACTATTCTAGTTTTACCTGGTCTGGAGCAAACCAATTGAGTAAATTTTAACTATCACAGACCTCATAAGTTCTGCTAATGGATCCAAACAGGAACCTCCTTGATTCATGAACTCAGAGAACAGTGGTAGAGAGATCAATCAGTTATACTCAAACCAGAGAAGGATTGACAGATTCATCATGAGTTTGCTTGCGTAAAACTTCCAATTATATCTTCACAGACGAGCTTGATTTTACTGGATGTGCATGTGGTATAAATACCATCATTTGCTAGGTTCCTGACAGCATGGGGATTTCTATGCTGGACATTCCATAGAGAGGAAAAGTTTAAGCTTAAACGATGTGGTTATTGTACGGTTTCATTAGATATTATTGAGGAGTCATCAAACTGGACATAATTAATGACATTCCGAGGGAAATTGTTGAGGACTATATAACAGGAATAAAATCATGGCGTTAAAATCATGGAATAGGATAAATTTCCTTACGCGTTTAAAGCATCGCTTAGCGAAACACACTCTGATGGAATCCACGGATCTTCCCAACCAGGAGGTGTTCTCTTCATTGCAGTTTTAATTGCACCCAGTGGATTAACCTTTGCTACCTGCAAGAATGGAGTTTAGCAATATTTTCAGAATCACTAGCAGAAACCAATATCAGAGTAAGATATTCAAGCAGCCAATTTGGAGAGTATCAGCAACAGGATTAAGAAATTGAAATTCACCGGCCAATCAGAACCAAATGCTAGAATTGTGTTGCCGGCTAAGAGTGATCCAAACAAATATGATCCTGTTACTGCCCTTTCCGAACCAAGCTTCTGCCCCGCAGAATCAGCGTCATCCAATAGGTGATCTGGCTGTTGAGAAATGTCATTCAGCTATGTCCACAAAGCATGCAAGAGATAGTAGTAGAGCAATAATATTTGTAAGTTATCATTTCATAGTTTGTGAGGAGAAAAGGCAAGATAAAGGAATTTGCATGATATTTCGACATAAATTGCTCTTTATTACATTTAATTTACCTGAACTTGTAACTACTGAAAAAGAGAAATACACTATCAATTAATACATGAAGAAGTAGGGTAGACTTGACCTGAACTGAAGCAATGATCCTTTGTTCACCAAATCGGGCAGCTGTTCCAGGTACCAAATGTTGTGCATGTTCGACCTGAAACCGTTTGGTTTTCATAAACTAAAGAAACCATTGACCTAAGATAATTCCTTTCTCTAAATACTGGTGACGAAGTTAAATATTAACTTAACAGACGCTGGACTTCAAAGAGTAAGGCATTAGCAGGTGGACTTACCCTGAACCTTCGGTCTCTCCTTCCATTTGAAGACGCCACTGATTCATACAAGTTTAATATCATATCATTTGCTCTATCACCAATAGCATGAATTGCGACCTAAAATTTTGGAGAAAGTTTCAACTTTCAGTAATGATAACACATTCAGATAAATTAGTAATTTAGATAACATGTGTTGTAAGTTGAATAGGGAACCTGAAGTCCTGCTTTATCTGATGCCAGTGTCATGTTGTAAAGAGAATCAATTGGTGTCACTTGAAGACCATAATTGTCAGGTTCATTCATGTAAGGCTATACAAATAATTGGGAATCAATCAAGAGAGTAATCATATAAATAACAATATAAAGTGATAAAGCTGCAGAAAGATAAATCAATTAAAAAGAAAAGGAAAAAGACAAAAAAAGAGGCGCAGCTCATGAACGAAGCTGCTACTTAGAGCAACTAAAAAATAAAAACTATTTTCAAAATGAAGTAACAGAAAAGGAACATACGCGATAACAAGAAGTTGCACTCAATGGAGAATATATAAAACATATGGACTGATAAAAATTCAATGAACGGTCCACGTAAGATTTACAGTATTTTGAGGGCTATTTTATGTATTTGTTTCTAAGTACAAAAACTTACGAAATTAATGAACAAGTCTAGGTAAGATTGTTTTTGTTTGTGTTTACCCACCGAAGAAGCGAGATTAGATAGTAATATTTCCTCCCTTTTTCTTTTGGCAGTTTATGATCCCAGAAGAATATAATATGAAACTTAGTTGTCTATATCTAAAACAAAACATTTTGCAGGCAAGATAAAGAGGACGTATGCAAGAGAAAACAAAGATAGATAATTTTTATGAATCACCTCATGAAAAAGGGCACTGTTGGAACCCAAGGACCCATCAGAAAAAGCCTTAACACCAGCTAGATAAATCCATTGGCTTAAAACCCGACCTGTTCTGTTGACAAGATTCTAAAGGATGAAAATGCAAAACAAGAAAAAAAAAAAAGAGCTAAGAATGTGAAGCAAATAAATTTCAGAAATAATGAGGATGATAGAATTTAAAGTTTCACTCAGCATAAAGTCAGAAAACCATCCAACTAATTAAGCAGTCTTAGATAAAGTCAATAAGAACAGTTGTATTATAAGATTAATATGGGAGTTCTAGATAAATAGTTTTAGACGTTAGATTTTGAGGGCTATGTAGCAAAAGTCGTTAGGCGAATGCCAGGCGGCTGGGAGGGGCCTAGACGGACTACTCGGGGATTAGCTGGGAGTAGGCTGATACTTATAAATGCACATAAAAATTATATATGTTATTTGTAATTATCTTTACTTATTTAAAAAATCTAAAAAGGTCGTAGTCATCTTTTAAGACATTTCTTTTTACTTTAACTAAACCCTAGAGTCATAGCATTCCCTTATCTTTTGAAGCCTCCTCTTTAACAAGAAGAAGAAGAAGAGTCGAGATTTGAAGGATTTCTTCACAAATTTCTCTCTCTTCTTACTGTTTTTACTCTTTGATTCAGCAAAAAAATAAAAAATATTGTTTTCTACTCTATTTACTCATTTAGCCTAAAGCGGCTCCCAGGCCCAGGCCCAGGCCGCCTAATGAGAAAGGCGCTAAAATCCCAGCCTGAAAATTTTAGGCGAGTCTAGGCGCCGCCTTTTACTACACAGTTTGAGGGCCCTCTCTTTTAGGTTGTTGCTTTAAGCAAGAAAGCCCTAGAAGAACAATTGCTTATATAATAGACAACGGGAAATGGAGATATCCCTAAAACTTCTCTGGCGTTAGAGATAAAGGAGATGGACTATGAAATGGACAGTGATGTGGGAGATTTTACGAAACTTTCACACACTTAAAATTTTTTCCTATCCGCTATGTTCATTGGGGAAGCTTCAATAATGGCTAGAGTGATATAACCCATAACTCGGGCCGCCATTAAAGCGTTCTGAACAAACACAGCAGGTGGGTATGTTCTTCAGCTGTGAGACGTCTCAAGAAGTTACAACTGAACATTTTGGCTAACCAAGATACTGAGTCCCATTGCAATCAAGATGACATATATGCAAGAGATGAACAACGAAAATAATAGGTGAACAAATAAAAATGTCATACAAGTAAACGTGACCATGTCTCCATTGGAAAAAATAAGCAAACTCGGATCAGCATTTGCCCCCTAGAATCTGCCCATTGATATACATCTGTGAACATCATGAACACGTGATCCTTATGTGGACTCGTATAAAGGTCTAATAGGAGGAAGAAAAGCAAAAAATCAGTTTTAAGGCATTCAGCTTAAACCCGTAGAACGATGGACAAATAAATAAGATACATTATTACTACGAAATAAATACATTAGAAAGCAGAAAAAACAAAAGAGAGAGATAGATGAAACCTGACAAATCATCCCACACAGTTTTTACTTCTGCACCAGGAAAATATCTCCCAAAATCAACAACTGTCGTCACCCCTCTCATAAGTGCAAACCTGCTCGCTCTTACCAATGCATCTCTCCTATCGTCTACTGATACCTCAGGAATTATTGACAGAAGAGGTTTCATTGCAGAATCAATCAACAAGCCTGTTGGTTCTGCAGAAGATAGAAAGAAATAGCTGATTCCACCAAGCAATTCCTAGAAAAAGTTCAACACCGTAGTGGTAAACAAACTTTTCCTATGATTCTGCTGATTGCACGAGTGTGAAACTTCTCCTTCAGATGAAAAACAAACACAATCCCCATAGATCACTATGAATAGATTCAGTCGCAATATTACTAGGGCTATGTCAATCATAATCAAGAAAATAAAAATATAATAATTTTTCCGTAGTAAAAATGACAACATTCAACGCCATCATGAAGGTCTCGATAAAAATACAGTTATTTAGGGCCATGAGATGAAATAAACATGCATATCTTGGACAAGCACGGATCCGTATACTGACAATCTATGTAATTTTTTCAAGCAGCAAAACCTAGAACCCTATATGAAGATAATAGAACAGTTTTCACATCTAGAATTCAATCAAGTTTTTAATAGTAATCCGTTTATCCAGTCAGAGTTCTGAGTTCATACCTATATAGTCAAAACCAAGGAAAACTGAGACGAGATCAAACTTTACCTCCACCAGCGATTTTCATAACAGTTCCACCCACTGGATTTTGTGTGCAGTTAGTTATGCCAGCCATTGCCAGAGAAAATGAATTTGCTAAGCCCATATGACCATCCATGCGTGACAGCCAAACCTGCAATCAAGTGAATTATCAACCGATAGCATTCCATTCTTTTAAACAAATTTGTCTTAGCTGGCCTTAATGTCTCACTGGATTGTTAGGTGTAATTTCATCAATCCAAGACGCAACTGGCAAATCCCCTCCCCACTGGTCGTTGTTCCAACCACCACCTAATATCCATGAACCTGGTTGCTTATCTGGGAATAATAAAGTTAAAAGTTGTTTACAGAATATACATATATTAAGTGCAAGAACTGATTTCTAGGGCCATTCTTTCTCAAGTTCATTAGAATAGAATGCTTATATAGGACACTATCTAGCTAACTCTGTAACTTTTCACATATAGCTTGAAAGATTTTGCACAAATACAATCAGTGAGAGAAAGGAAGACCAACAAATATGAAATCTTTTCTTTTTTGCTAAGATATGTGTATCATACTTTAGCTTGTTTAACTCTATCGGTTTCATATGCGATGTAAGAGACAGCTGCGTCTGAGAGCTTTAAAGTTGAGAGAACATAAGGCAGATTTCTCGGGTGCTTAGCTGTCCTAGGACTCATGACCATAACATGGATTGTACCAAGTGCGGAAATTGGCAGTAATGCTGAACATGAGTAGGTCTAAAATTAATTATGTTGTTGAATACTTGAAGCTATCACAAAGGACAATCTTGGCAAGTTTGCAATTCTAGGTTCCATTTTGCATCAAATAATTTTTGTTTTTGTTATTTGAGAAACACATTCGAACGTTATATGTTATATTTATAGAAATCTCTAACAGCGTCACTGCTCCAAAGCTATCAATTGTACTGCAGAAATGAGGAGAAGAGGTTATAAAGTACTCCCTCCCTTTCTAGAAACGTGTTACTATCACTTTTTCATTTTAGCCTAAAAATATCACTTTTTCAATTTAGCCTATTTTTAGACTAAAATGAAAAAGTGACAGTAACACTTTTATAGAAACAGAGGGAGTATATCATTGCATAACTGTGAGGGTATCAAACCTCACTCTCAGGTTACAACCAATTGTCTCAGTATGGAGACACTTCTATGGCCAACGAAACAATATTAGACAAAATAATCCTACTTCCTCGACAAGAAAGCTTGAGACAACCAATTCAGAAAACTTCATTTTATACATATATATTTTGTTGGTCAAGTCACAAGTGTATAGAAAAAAGATAACGAACTCTAACACGCATTATGAATAAACTCAGAAAACTTCATTTTTACCTTGTACAGCTTCTTTAACCTTTAGAATAAACTCATCTTTGTGCTTGACGCCATAGAGTTCAACTCGGCCCATCTGAGTCCCAGTGAACAATATTTCATATAATACAAGTTATATTTCAAAAAAGAAAACAAAAGAAAACGAAAAAAACACAATCTCTATTTAACTTGAGAAGATTCTAAAGATGAACCAAATCACAGTTTGTAAAGTGAGTTCCCGTATTGCATCCTTATATTTGGAGATAAAAGTGAAAAATTGTATCTAGATGAGCAGTAATATTATCCAGGCTTCACCCTTCAGCTGACAATTTTTCCCATGGAATAAGCTCACATACATGATTCTCGAAGTTACGAAGTTATCTCTAATGTTCTAGTCCTCCAGATACATAGGCAATTTGTTTCAGCGCTACTTTTTATTGTCTTTTTGGTTGGGTTCAATCACATTTAGAAGCCAAATGGAAAAGATAGACACAATAATTTCGGCTTTACTCCAGAATGCCAGATTGACCCGCATTCCATTATATAAAAAGGTACATTACAACCTACAGTAAGTTTCTGGCTGATCTTATTAGCCTGGGTTTTGAGCCGAAACAGCTCCAAAACAATTAGTTTGAAGGACCTATCCAAATTATTAGTCAGGCAGGCTCGAGACAGTGTCACTGACACTCCCAATCAAAACCCACACTCTATAAATAAAGTTATATAAGTTTAAGTTTAGACAAACTAAGGTGTAACTAAAAGATAAAGAGTGGCAAAACCTGCAAGCCTCCAGAAATGAAGTGCACATGTGAATCTATAAAACCTGGAACCACAATCTTTCCGTTAAGATTAATCTCTGTAGTGCCATGTTTTAGTAAATCCTGCATTGATACGAGTGCATTAGAAAAAAGAGATCTTGCCGCATATTATGACCATTTTAGAAAGTCATAACAAATATCTTTTCACATAGAAAACCATTCTACCCAAACCACGATAAAAACAGCATCCTATCCGTTGAATGTTCATATCACGAGCTTTAGGAGCCAAGTATATTAACAGGACACCTACCACTAAAAGATGTGGTTAAACGTTATCTTCTTGGAGGTAACATACTTAACGGGCCTGTAACGTATGAGTCAGTTCGTCGGCTCTTGCATTACTAAATAGAGTGCTATTTCCACTCTGTAACAGTTCAAGCTACTACGGCAAGTGGCTGTTAAGCATGGAACCAAAGAGACAAGCAAATGAATCATCTCTAGAGTTTGTGACCCCACATGGGCTTGAATATCCAGCATGTACTGAGAGACTATGTCTTGGTGAGTGTGGTTCCCAATATAAATTATCATTAGGCATTATACCCACTAGTTTGTAGAGGGTAATGCATTTGTATGAGTGTGTAGAACAGAGCGATTTCCACACAAGGAAGAAAGAGATGGCATACATGTTGGACAGTTAGTTACTGAACTTCCAACGTTTTAAACTATGTAAACGTTTTTCTAGGTGCTTTGGCTCAAACCACCTAGAAAAATCCCACTAGGAAAGAACTGCATGCCTGAATTAGAGATTAACATCTTTTTTTGTAACTATTACCTGAACAGAAGAGTAAGTACCAATTCGGATAATCCGACCATGGCGTATAGCCATAGCTTGTGCAAAAGGAAGTGAGGAATCACTTGTGTAGATAACTGCATTTGTTACCACAAGATCAGCAACCTCCAAAGAAGACGAAGATAACCGTGATTTCAAATTCCACCACTCTGAAAAACAAAACAGGTCCAATTTACACAACAGATTATAAAAATAAGACCAATTTCACCTATAGTTGTTGGGTAAAATTTAGGGTAAGTATAATAAGATTCTCAAAGAAGTGATCACATCAGAATTACTTTCAATAATAGTATTTGTTGGAATGAAGAAGATAGCAAGGAGTGCAGCAAGTAACGCTGATAGGAATATAAGCAGATTCTTCATCGCCATGAATTAAATCAGGGCACGGAAATGAAAACTACTTCTTCTTCCAGCCGCTCAGCTGGATAACACTGTATACTGCTACACTCTACTATAGAGATTCTATATTGCAACGGGATGATATGCGTTTTTTTGTTTCACCCAAATTTGACGTGGGTAAACAAAACACACTCACATCGGTTGTTTTAATCTAATGGCCTGCCTGAAACCCCCAAATCCCACGTACGCCTTAAACCCTGTAACCTACTGTCTCCCTCCCTTAAACCCTAGTAAAACACAGTCGAAAGAAGAAGATAATTTTGGCTCAGAAGATTTAAAATTTAGTATTTTTTTTATGGCGGTTGAAGAAATCAAACGAAGTCGAGTAGCTTCAGTTCACCCCCCTCGAACCCTAAATGTACAAAAATTTGTGGAATCCCGAGCTTCTGAGTTGGAATCTCTGCATTCAGTAGTTTCAAATCGATTGGACAACGACTTCAAATCTCAACGGAACAAGAGAAGAAGAACTACGGGTCATGATAATCGCCAAACTAAGAAAAGATCCAGAAAAAGGAGAAAAATAGGATTAATTGATAAAGCTGAACCTGTAGAAGAAAAAGGGAACAAGGTAAAGGTTCCTCGTCGAATTCGTCGGAGACTCCAATTATCAAGTAATCCAGAGAGTGGTTTCTGTACTTCAGGAGATGGGACAAAGAGGCTTAGAACACATCTTTGGCATGCAAAACGGTATCGCATGACAAAACATTGGGGTTTTCATCTTCCTGAAGGATTGCAGGGGAGGTGACATACTTGGCTTCTCTTACTTGTAATTTTTTACATTTTTTCAATAGTGCTTAAATTCATATGCCTTGCACATCATACTTTTCCGTATACTAGATTATATCTTAGGTGTCTTCTATATGCATATAGTACGATAAACAGAATCACAAGTGATATCAAATATTCCATGGAGTTTTTTTTTTCCTATTCTTTAGATCAAATGCATACAGCTAACACTCACGGTGGTTTCTGTGTTAATGAGGTGTAGTGGAAGAGGTTCAAGGGCTCTTTTGAGATGGTTTAAGTGTGGGACAGTTGTACATGATGCGAGCTACCATTGTCCGGTCCAATTGGAAGGTCCAGAGGCAGGCATCCCCTTTTTTCTTTAAACGATTTGGAAATTTCACTTGTATGCTAATGTATGCATAGCCGTGTGAATTCTTTTCTTTTGATCGGCATAATCATTAAAAAAATGTTTGTCTTTTGACTTGACCATTAAAATTTTATTTATTGTACTTTGTATATTCACAGGATTCATTAATGTCAATTTTAAGAATGGTTTTGATCCCAACCCCTTCAGAATCCACTTGTATACTATCAGGAGTTCGTTATGGAAGTTCTATGGTAGGTCATCTGTCTGGTAAGGACTCTATTGTCACCTTTCTCATGTTAGAAGGATATCATAAATTTGATATAACCTTTCCATTTTTTGCAGCTATATCACGTTGGAGCACCGATAACGCCAGTAACATACATGTGGCGACCTGTCACTAGGAAAAATACTGAGAGTGAATCTTTGAAGGTCTCTAGCCCAGCTGGGTTTGGGATCACATCTAACTCTGTGTGCAGTTCTCCATTTCGTCAACTGTGGGTGTGGATACATGCTGCTGGTTTCACTGAAGGATATGATGCTCTTACATATGCCACTCAAAAACAGGTATCTATTAGTGAGTTATTCCTAAAAGAGCTATGAGAAATCAGCCATTTGTGTCGATCTCTCCATGTGGGAGTGAGTGGTTGATGTCAATATGCTGTGAGAAAAGTAGGATAAAGGTACCCCTGCGCACTTTATCTGATTTCATTTTCATGGTCGGTGGCAGAGTAGTAAAGAGATGGGCATCTCTATCAGCTGCTTCCCACTTGATGGCCACCTTGCGAAGCTGGAAATTATGGGTTCTAAGGCAATTCAAGTTCTTCAAAAGATATTACATCCTGTTTCTGAGTGAGTCACATCTTTGACATGTATTTAGTAGTCAAGTTAAGACGGCACATGTGTCTCAGTAGCTGCTTGGTTGTGCAGGTCTTTGGACACGTCTTTCCAATTGACAAAATGTATAGATACTGAGAGTAACACTGAAACCCAGATTCCAAAATCTTACATCCTTGAACATGCTGAACACCTTCCTTCTGGTGCAATTCTATCTATAACAGTGAAAGACCCTCGTGACTTGCCCAAAAAGGGTTTTGAAGGTGTCCTGGATGCACCTTCTGAAAAGATTGACGCACAAGAAAATTGTCTCGATGGATGTGCTACCTTGGGTTGGTCACTGGACAAGAATCAAGAAAACATATCATCACTGTGGTCGGAAGCTGAAGCAAATAGTGTTTTACTATCTGACAATGAGCACATGTGGCGCAGTCAGAATACTTCAAGTCTTCCACTGGAAGAGAATCTTCTTTGCATGGAGAAGCATGAAAGACGCATGGCTTATTTCAATATGAATAATAGAAATTCAAGGGTATCAAGTTCTGAATGTATGCCACAGTCATCTAGATCTTGCCCTATTTTACTTTTGAAAGAAAATGACCAGCGGAGCTCTTATGCAAGGTCTATCAACCTTCTTTTTCGAGTTTTACTGTTCATGTTTCCTATTTATCTCAAGCTTTTATAGTTCTATAAGATTCAATCAGTCTTCATACTACAAAAATAATGATGCTATTTCTTTTAGAATTCAGGGTTTCTCTGCTTTATCTTCTCGACAGAACTAGCTTCCGCTTAACTTTTTACATTTAAATTGTTAGGTGGTGTATCATTCTTCCATTAAGTTGGGTCAAGGCCTTTTGGCTTCCTCTCGTCTCCAGTGGAGCTCGCGCTATTGGCTTTAGAGAGAAGCACCAGATTGCATGTGATGTAAGTACATCTCTATGGAGTCACTAGTTTGACAATTTTTCAGATATCGACATTAGTGAACTGTTCATTTCAGGTTGGGTTGCCTTCTTTTCCATTTGGTTTTCCTGATTCCAAGGCATACTCATCCTTCATGGCTGAAGAAGCTGCTGTCTCTGACAAAAAAATAGAACTCCGTCCTCCAGCTATGAGGCCTCCAAGGGTGCCCATACCTCCATGGGGTATCATGAGGTTTTCTGTAGAAGGCTCCACTATTAGTGAGGGAGGTTTTCAATCTTCCTGTAAGAAAACTTCTAGTACAGAGATAAACCTTGGCACGTTTTGCGCAGACTTAGGCAACAAAATTCATTCATCATTACAAGAACAAGACGAGTCTCTTTTTGTAGGATCTATTGCAAGGACATCCGATATGTTATGCAGTTACATGAATGAAATCCATGGAGGTCGTTTACTTTTGTTCCCTGATGCGGAAATGAGGTTGAAGGCTTTCTCTGAGATGCTGAATAGTGAAGTCAATGTTATACAGACGCCACAACTGGCTAATCCAAAACCTGTTAATTGGAAACCGTGTTTCCTTAGGGTCCATTTACGTGCCTACAAAGAAGGTGCTTTCGAGGATGGAGCTGTTGTTTGTGTACCTCGCCATAGTGATTTTTCACTGTGGATATCCAGGTTCATTATTCTATTCATCATTATCTTTGTGTTTGTTGACTGTTACAGTTAGAAGTAATCAATTTATCCCAGTTAGCTTCGCAAAAATTAGAAGCTATTTATCTTCTGTGCAGAAAAAAACCAGAGATGCATTTATTAATTGGGTTACATGGTATTTGTTTTTAAGATTTACTTTATAAGTGTGCTACTGGTCTATTACTGCAGATCAGACGATCAAGAGGGACAACTTCAAATTTCAGAGTCATATATAAAGTCGTCTTATATTCAAGGACCTTATGGTAAATCGGAACTTAAAACATCAGAACATCCCGTAGAGAGGGACACTTTTAGGTGTCCTATAGGCTTTGTAACTGCTGGATTTGTTCGGGGAAGGTGAGTGTACATTTCTGTTATCATACTGATAATTTGCTCCGTCCCTCTTTAGCATTTTAATTTTGGTAGTGTACTGGTTGCAGTGCCAAACCAGTGGCTGAGGCATTCTGTGAGGCATATTTGCTTTCTGAGCTGAGAAGGGAGCAGTGGAAGAGTATGCAGGAAAAGCAGAAGAAAGAGCAAGAGATATTTGTGTTGGTTAGGAATCCAAGATCTGTAGCCTATAGACTTGCCTTGGCCACTATCATTCTTGAGCAGAAAACAGAAGATGTCGAGTTCATGTGAATTTGCTCTTTTTAAATATATCGTATTGGATAACTGATTGTAATTCTGTGTGTATCTTCTTCAAACCATGGGTTGAGATGAGAAAAAACAAAAATTGAAAATTATGTCCGTTATCATGAAATACTCCCTCACATCAAACCGACCGGTATTTAAAAGAAGCCTGATATATGGGCTCCAACATCAATAGAGGGGCTCTAAGTGGAGGCGAGGTGACCCAATTTTACGATAAGGGATGTCTTAGGGGTTTGGTTAAATGTCGATTTTACTCTTATACCAATTAAAATCTAAACACTTTTAACGTTATTCATAACTTTCAAAAACTAAACCAAAGAAAAACCCAACCGTAATCCATCGAAATTTATCGCCGATTCGTAAAATTCTTCGTCGATCAAACTCAACAATTCGAGATGAAGAAGCATACTAAAGGCGTTAAAGGTAGTAGTGATGGCAATCAACCCTGCTCCTTTCAACCTAATCAAGAGATTCAAGAAGAAATCGATAGTGAAAAGCAAAATCAATCACCGAAAAGTCCAACAATGGTGTATCTAAGGTATTGAAGAAATCCCATGTATTCTTAGAACTTGTAATTGATTGATTCGTATGTTTGATTGTGTTTTTGGATTAAAAATATTGGACATAGTTGATATTACGGTTGGGTCCGTGTGAAAACCCAACCGTAATATATCATGTTCTTGAATATTACGGTTGGGTTTTTTTCAATACCCAACCGTAAATCAAAGGGAAGAAGATGAATAGTTAAGGATATTACGGTTGGGTTTCAAAATAGAACCCAACCGTAAACAATTTGCGCCATTTTTTAAAAACAATTTACGGTTGGGTTTTGAGCAAAACCCAACCGTAACAATAGCGCACATAAAATTTTTGTTAGAGTGTTACGATTGGGTTATAAGAAAAACCCAACCGTAAAAAAAATGTGCACATCAGGCTACATGTGAATTACGGTTGGGTTTTTGTTAAAACCTAACCGTAAAATATGGGACAAAATTTTCTACTAAAAATTTACGGTTGGCTTTTGAGAAAAACCCAACCGTAAATAATCCTGTGTAGTCAATTTTTTTTTAGTTGAAGTTGACTTGCTTGGAAATTATCTAACTTGTATTGCTTGTGTGTTGTAGGAAGAATAAGAGGGGTAACAATTTAACACCAATTTCTCACACTCCAACCCCTCGCCACGGAAAGCATTTAGGGGTTCAGAAGAGAGGCGTGAGTAAGACCCATAATCCATCTTTTGAGGTAGGTGGTGATAGTGTTCCTCAAATTGCACAAGAGGAATATAATGTGTTCCAAGGCTTGGGTGATCTACCAACACCTAGAGGTTCTCTTGTGATTAGAGAACCACCACAAGAGCAACAACACGAGGAAGAAGAGCGGGACAGAGAACAAGATGTCCCTCAAGGCAAAGGTAAAGAAATTCCAAAAGAAAAGGCAAAGAAAAGGGTTTCCAAAGAAATTCCCAAAGAAAAGGCCGAACCTCAACTGTGGCCTAAGAGGAGGAATGGATGACTATGGGCTGAGGCCCCAGACAAATCTGCAATATTATTTGGTTATCCTCATTCATGGGCTGCCAAAGTTGCTGCGACCAAGGTATTAATCTAATCACTTCTCTTATTCTGTTAAATTTTTGTTTGTTAACTTTTGTAAGTAAAACAAATTTGTTTTTATTCTTTGTAGGATCATACACAGGTGATCAAGAAATTGATTCGTCAAAGGGCTCAATATTGGCCCTTAACTGATGAATGTACGGCCGTACAAATTCTCGTAAATGGTACTGGGTTAGCTCCCGGAATTACCAATTCGATGTGGGAGTATGACAGTGTCGTCTGCGCAGCCTTCAGGGAACGTTATTGGCCTGAAACCGATACGTTTCATCTCCCATTCGGCGATATGACTATAACGCCGGATGATGTCCAATCAATTCTTGGCCTTGAGGTGGATGGTAAATCAGTGTTTGAGGGTTTTAACAACAACATGTCATGGAGTGATCTTTATGCACTTGTGAAAGATACACTTGGATGGAGAAGACCGAAGCCGAATCTGAGTTTGGTCAGTGGAGATAAACCGGGGATGCCAACGAAGAAAGGTCAAGCTATGAGCAAGAAAATATTGCTGCGTTCACTAAGGGAGAAGTTTGGAGGGACCGCAAAGTTAGAAATGACTGGGGTCGTCATAGATGACACCAGAGCTATTCGAACAGCCAGAGCTTATCTGCTATATATGCTCGGCACCATGTTCTTTGCTGACAACTCGGGCAACATGGTCAACTTTCACTATCTACAGTGGTTTCAGGGTGATTTCGGGATGACGCATCAGTACTCGTGGGGAACTGCCACCCTGGCTTACCTACTTGCTAACCTTCGAAAAGCTTTGAGGGTTAGGGGAACTGAGATTGCCGGGAATACCGGTCTGCTTCAGGTAATTTACGGTTGGGTTCTAAGCCAAAACCCAACCGTAATATAATTTGCACAAAAACCACATATTTGTTACGGTTGGGTTTCATTACAAAACCCAACCGTAAATAATCCCTGAATAGTGACAAAAAAAGACAATTCCAACGGATTTTTTATTTAAAAATCTAGCCGTTGGGTATTTTTTCCATATAAAAGGAAACCATTCCTTGTCACTTTCTCATTATTCTCTATCCCTTTCATTCTCATTATAATTCTAGACTTTCCAACTCATTCTCACCACACCCTTTCAACAATTAAAAATGGTTCGATACACGAATGATGAAGATGTTGCAATTGTTCGAGGGTGGATTACGATGATAGATCACGCTTACGAGAGAGCCTTCTATAACAACAATAACAACGTTGTTAGAGCTGAAAATTGGATGGACGGTCAGGAGGACGATTCTTGGTGGGAGCGTGTGTTTGAAATGTTTGTGGCATTAGAGGGGAATGGATATCGGAGGACGTGGAGAACCATCAAGAGGCGCTTTGAGGCGTTGTATGAAGAAATGGAAAACTTAAAACTGGAAATGAAAATGAGAGTTGAAGCATTTCCCTACGAAACCAATGTGGGAAAAATAAGTGTGTCAATTAATAAATCGTTCGTTATAAAGAGTTTTAAAATAATCAAACTTATAATTGATTTATTTTTTTTCAGCATGTCATGGCTAGGGCGCAGTATAAAATCAAATATGGGAAGGAGTTTACGCATAAGGATTGCTATCTTATCTTGGAACAAAGTTTTTATCTTGAGTTTCGCCGTTATGATTAAGTGTTTAAGTGTTTAAGTGTAATCATCTAATGATCTACTGTATTTCGTTTCCTTTTGGTTCTTCCTTTAATGTTAAAAATAAGGTTTTTAACAACTCTGGTATTTGATAAGAAAATGAACTAAACCCAAACATAACTAATTTTGTCTTAAAAACTCCTTCTTACGGTTGGCTTCGATGACTCAACCCAACCGTAACTACAATTCCTACTAAAAAAAATCAAATTTACGGTTGGGTTTGATTACTAAACCAACCGTAAAATAAATTGTACAATTACCACAACTAGCTTACGGTTGGGTTTCAAGGCAAAACCTAACCGTAACTATATGTTAAAATATAAACTAAAACTAACACTAGAACTTACGGTTGGGTTGAGTCATCAACCCAACCGTAACTACAATTCCTACTAAAAAACTCAATTTTACGGTTGGGTTCGATTACTAAACCCAACCGTAAAATAAATTG
>JAJJMC010020101.1:3376735-3486395 GCA_023531435.1 Papaver californicum
CAAACACCACAACTAGATTACGGTTGGGTTTCAAGGCAAAACCCAACCGTAACTATATGATGAAATATGTACTAAAACTAACACTACAACTTACGGTTGGGTTTTAACCCGGAACCCAACCGTAAATTCTACGGGATTCTCAAAACCGTCGGAATTTGTGCCTCCTTAAAGTAGACAATTCCAACGGATTTTTTATTTGAAAAATCTAGCCGCTGGGTATTTTTTCGCTATAAAAGGAAACCTTTCCTTGTCACTTTCTCATTATTCTCTATCCCTTTCATTCTCATTATAATTCTAGACTTTCCAACTCATTCTCACCAACCCTTTCAACCACTAAAAATGGTAACTACATACACGAATGATGAAGATGTTGCAATTGTTCGAGCGTGGCATACGATGGTAGAGCATGCTTACGATAGAGCCTTCTATAACAACAATAACAACGTTGTTTCACAAGAAGATTGGCGTGAGGATCAAGATACTGATCCTTGGTGGAAGCATGTGTTTCGAATGTTTGCGACATTAGAGAAAATCATAGGACGCGGAGAGCCATCAAGAGACGGTTTGAGACGTTGTATCGACAAATGAACAACTTATAATTGGAAATGCAAATGAGATTCGAAGCACATCCCGACGAGAACGGTGTGGAAAGAGTAAGTTTGTCGATTAATAAATCGTTAATTAAAAAGAGATTTCAAAAATTCAAACTTATAATTGATTTGTTGTTTTCAGCATGTGTTGGCTATGGAGCAATATAGAATCAAACATGGGGAGGAGTTCAAGCATACAGATTGCTATCGTATTATGGAAACAAGTCGGGTGTTTGATTATCGCCATTATCTTTAAGTGTTTAAATGTAATCATCCAATGATCTATTGTATTTCGTTTCCTTTGTTTTTTCCTTTATGTACTACTTTAAATCTATTACAATAGAATGAATAAGTTAAAAAGGTGTGTTTTAAACCCAATTTGGAGTATATTGAAAATCAAAAAAAAAGTTAACATGAGCATTTACGGTTGGGTCCGATTACTAAACCCAACCGTAACATAATTTGTACAAACACCACAACTTGTTTACGGTTGGGTTTTAAGGCAAAACCCAACCGTAATTCTGTGTTGAAATTGTAACAAAAATTAACAGAATATGTTACGGTTGGGTTATAAGCCAAAACCCAACCGTAAATTCTAATGGATAACACAAATTTGGATTATCTAATTTGTGTGTTTTTCGTTTTTTCTTTGTTTGAAACACCCAATTTACCTTCAATCTAGTTAAAATGATTGAATTATTTCGAAATTTTGATTTTAAAACTCAAATTTAACCAAAAAAATCAATGCTCAAAAGGATGTGTTGCGGTTGGGTTTTGCCTTATAAATGGTGTTCATCATTTTTCTTCTACTTTCGGTGGGTTTTGGTTGAAAACCCAACCGTAACTATTGGAAAAAATGGTGTTCATCATTTTTCTTCTACTTTCGGTGGGTTCAGTTGAAAACCCAACCGTAACTATTGGAAAAAATGGTGTCCAATTATAATTCTTCTACTTTCGGTGGGTTCTGGTTGAAAACCCAACCGTAACTATAGGAAAAAATAGTGTTCGTCATTTTTCTTCTACTTACGGTTGGGTCTGGTTGAAAACCCAACCGTAACTCTGGGAAACAAATGATGTTCTTCATTTTCTTCTACTTACGGTTGGGTTTGGTTAAAAACCCAACCGTAAATCTGGGTGTTCTTGGTGTTACGGTTGGGTTCGACATGAAACCCAACCGTAAGTTTCTCTGAACAACAAAAAATCAATCTTTCAAATCGTGATTTCATCAAATTTGAGCCATAAAAAGATCAACAGTATAAGTTAGAGGTATACTCAATGCTACTATGGTTTATTGAATCAAAATCTAGGGTTTAAAAAAAAACGACAAAATTTTCTTAAATTTCATCTAGTTTTTCTTCCCACCAAACACAAATTAAAAAATAAAAATAAATTCAAATCATTTGATTAAGTAAAAGATTATGTTTAATTAATCATGATTAGCTTAATTTTTTAATTAGTTAGTGTAATTAAGATTAACTAATCAGGGGTGGTTTAGGCATTGTGAAAATATTATGGATAAGGGGTTTTTGAGTTTTACTTCATAATGTCCATATTTCGTCTTATTATTGGAGCCCCTCTATTGATGTTGGAGCCCTTATATCAGGCTTCATTTTAAAAAGGAAATATACCAAAAATAGATTTGAGGAATCCCAGTTCTTTCTTATTGAATTTACTTTCCCATTCCGAGTTCAAGTATGTAATATACATGCCTATAAATATCCGTTTAATTGCTAAACAAACTTCACAAAATATTTCATAAAAAAAAAGCTCTGCTATCTGCCTCTTTCTCCCCTCTCTCTCTAGACAGTGTTGCCATGCCTTCGGTTGTTAGCAAGATTGTCTTCATCAAGGAAAAGCTGTTGAGAAGAAAAAGTTGCAACGACCATTTAATGTAAAACCTATATGTATATTCTAATCACAAAATATGAACATATAGTGATTAAAAGCGGAAATAAAAGAGATCAAATATAAATACCTCCAGCCGTTGCTATTCGAAAGCTTAATCCTTTAAGCTTGCCATAATTTCTGAATTGATATGAACTTTGGTTCCAAACCCTCCTTCTCAATTTTAGATGGTGTATACAGGATGAGAATGAATTTGGTGACCTTCTGTCCAATTTTGCTATCACTTCTGTTAACTAAACCCTAGCCATCATAGAGTAGTTTACGTGATAGATATAGTGGGTGGTTTTCTAAAATTGGGAGAGAGTAGTGGGGTTACCTTGATCAGTTGTAACTTCCCAGCAAATTGATCATATTCTGTTTCCCTTTATTTTAGCCCATATGGGAAAAATCCTAACATTCTCCCACTTGATTCATTTCACGAGAGACTCCATATACGGATCATGGCGACTAATCCTCTTTAAGAGCAATAATTAATCTTCCATGTATCACAACATACTTAGTCTTTCACCACTCATACTTAACTAAATGAGTAAACCATATGTTTACTCTAGGTCAAACTATAATGATATTTCTCAACAAGATAACTAAAGTAAGTACGTACATAATTCCAAATGAGAAATAATCCAACTAAATGAAAGCTTCAGAAGGAAAAAAACATAAAGAATGTACTACATAATGGGACCAAGTCCTATAATTAATACATGATCCTTGAATCCTTTAACATGCATGCCTTTAGTCAAGGGATCAGCTATTATAAATTCAGTGTTAATGTGTTCAATGATCACTCTTTTCTTGTACATGTTCTTTTACGGCTAGATACTTTATGTCGATGTGTTTACTTCGACTTCCATTCTTATTATTCTTAGCCATAAAACAGCAACTGAATTGTCACAATACATTCTTAATGGTCGGTTAATAGAGTCAACAACTCTTAGCCCAGATATGAAGCCTTTCAGCCATACACCATGTGAGGTAGTCTCAAAACAAGAAACGAACTTAGACTACTACTTCAAGACTATTTGTTCGTTTATATATAAGCATGTAATCCTTAGTACCCTTAAGGTATCTCAATACTTTCTTTGCAGCATTCCAGTGATCGATTCCTGGGTTACTCTGATGTCTTCCTAATACTCCAACGGCATATGAAATGTCGGGTCTAGTATAGATCTGAGCATACGTAATGCTACCAACAGCTGAAGCATATGAAACATTTTTCATTTGTTCCCTTTCAATGCCATTCCTGGGCATTGGTCCAAACTGAAACGATCACCTTTTACAATGGGTGCTACACTTAAGGTATATACATTGATCCATCACTTAAGGTCTCCCACTGACCTTAAGGTATATACATTGATCCATAAGTCTGAATCTGTAGAATTTATGGCTTGTGAAAATAACATAAGATCATTATCGGCTCAAATATTACAATCTGAATCTCGCAGATACACTAAATAGTCACTAGAAATAGTTGACAATCAACTTGTCACTTGAAACAGTAGGTGGAAGTTGATTATTATCTTTTTCAGGAACAATATCCTGAAATTAATCACTCCCACTAATCAATTCATTCTCAAGAAATTTAGCATTTCTTGATTCCACAATTCTAGTGCTATGAAGAAATCTACTATAGTACTCTCCACCTCTATCTGATCTCACAATCTTAATGTGCTTACCACATAGTTTCTCTACTTTAACATTAAACAATTTAAAGGCATCCAAAACTTCGTCTTTGGAACGAAACAAGTAAAGATACATATATTGTGAATAATAATCTATGAAGGTGATAAAGTATTTCGGATCATTAGCGTTCATGTCTGGACAACAAATGTCCGTGTGTATGATCTCTAATAGGTTTGAACTTCTCTTGGCATCAATTTTGTGTTTGTTAGTTTTCTTTCCCTTAATGCAACCAACATAAGTATCAAAATCAATAAAGTCTAAAGTACCAGTACCCCATCCTTTACCAATCTCTTAACTCTCTCAATAGAGATATGTCCCAATCTGCGGTGCCACAAAATTGAGGAGTCCTCATTCATAATACATCTTTTAACCCAATATTAACATGCATAGAACTATGAGTGATATCATTTTGCAAATAAAGACGATAGACAAAATACCATAACCAATAACTTCAGAATTTCTGAGAATACTAAAACCAGAATCTGAAAAATTAAAGGAAATTCCTAAAGGTACAAGTCTTGAAACTGAAATCAAGTTTCTAGTGAAACCTGGTATATAAAATGCATTTTCTAAATCCAAAATAAAACCACTTATTAAAATTAAATTGCATGTCCCAACAGCTTCCACATGTGAACTTATCTGACTGCCTGAATAGATGTAATGTTCACTTCCCATTGGTTTCCTTAGGTTTGTCATACCTTGCAAGGTATTCAAAACATGGATTGTAATACCAGATTCAATCCACCATGCATTATGATTAATATTAACCATATTAGATTCATAAACAAACGCTAGAAAATTACCTTTTTTATCAAGCCAAGTCTTAAACTTAATGCAGTCCTTCTTCATGTGTCCCTTCTTTTTACAAAAGAAATACGGAGACTCCTTCTTTATGCCTTGGTTAGCTGAAAGCTTTCCCTTTTCCTTAATGTGATCCCTTTTCTTCTTTGAAGAAGAAGCAGTAGTAAGGTTCACCTTTTCACCCTCTTCCATCCTCAATCTCCCCTCCTCTTGAACACACATGGACATAGGTTCACTAATTGACCATTTATTCTTATATGTGTTATAAGATATCTTAAAGGGGCCATATTGTGGAGGAAGAGTGCACAAAATGAAATGAACTAGGAAAGAATCAGACATGGTAACTTCCAAATCCTTAAGTTGGGCAGCAATATCCCTCATGCTCATGATATAATCACGCACACACTTAAACCCATTGTGTCTCATGGATGAAAACTTCATAATTAAGGTGCTAGCAAGAGCTTTGTCAGAACTTACAAACTGCTCATCAATGGCTTTAAGGAGATCTTTAACCTTAGTATGCTTATCGACAGAACCCCGAATACTAGCACAAATTCTGGTCTTTATGAACATAACTGAGAGACGATTATATCGATCCCATTTTTCATAAAGATCAACTGCATCTAGAGTACTAGTCTCAGTTATGCTAGGTGGTTCGTCTTTCCGAATAGCATAGTCGATATCCATCCACCCATTGTAAAATCACTCTTTCTTTCCACACCTTATAGTTATCACCCTTTAATTCAGGAATGTCACAATTGACATCAGAAATGTTTCCAGTTAAAATTGCTGCAAAGAAAAATATATACATGCTTATAAAAAAAAAAAATTGAGACTTAAACTTAATCATGATTTACCAATGCAAGTCATGCATAAAAATATGGATCTAGTGACATAAAACTTGCCTAGGGATAAAGTCCTACTCAAATTAGATTCATAACTACATGATGAAACTATTAAACATATTCATTCCTTAATTCCTGTGGGTAGATTAACGAACATAATTCAATATTTCACCCCAATTAATCATACAAATATAATAAAATTTCCTGTGGGCATATTTCATCATATTACGTATGATTAATTACAAATTTATGTCTAATTTCCACATGTGATTTCTTAAGAAAATTTTAAATAACTAGAGATGCTGTGGCTACTCTCTAATTACTAAAATTATTAAATCACTTGACATATTTCTTTAATCTTTGTTCATGTACAAACCTAATGGTCATAATATATATAAAACTAATTATTTATAACAATTGCACATGTCAACAAATAATAATACAACAAATATATTGGAATGAAACTAATATGTTAAAACATATTCTTTAACACTATATTTGTTTAGCACTATATTAAAACATATTCGCGATATGTTCATCATTTTTAAGTATTCGTACCCATAGTGAACAGAGAATTAGTCAATATATGCTTAAAAAACATTACAACGTGTTACTGTTTTGAATGAACTCCTTGAGAAAATTACTTAAGGCAAAACTTTGCACCTTCACGGAAGGAATGGACATAATTCAGATAGTTAATTCTCTGTTATTAGAAATGCTAATTCACGTATCAAAATTATAATTCAAGTTCATCATGGTACTATATTTTATCAAAGAAAAGTTCACCTCAGTACTGCCCTTCAATCTATACATCCAGATATAAAAAAAATGATGAAAATACTTCCAGTTACTACTGAAACTCATATATACTCATGGGTTTAGAATTCCAGGCAGAAATAAAGCTCAAAATCGATGATTTCCTAACAGTAATTACCAATGATACTAGTAATAGTACTGAAACTACTACTACCGTTTCTGATGACGGGGCCTTATAAACGAGCATTCGTTTTCATGGATAGACTCTAACAAGAATTCATGCTGGTTACTTCATAATTGCTCATTCAAATAAGAAATGCCTTTAAAATTTTATCCCTGGACCCTGCCTATCTCTAATTCATGTTAAGAAGTTTAATTGAATCATACAACTACATTTCATGTCTTTTAGGTTTCAGAACATCTGTATCATATAAGGATTGCTTATAACTACATATAGTTGAATGGGAAATTAATGGCAAAAACAGAAACATACAAGCAATAGTTGTGGAGATGATTGACAGTAGCTTGAAGCCCGTCAATCCGCAAAAAATAATGCAATAGTGAGCAAAAATGAAATACCAATTTGGACTAAACACAGCTGATGAGATCTCAAGAAATATGCAATTTGTCTTGATGGAAAAGGAGAAAGGATATTTGAATTCAGTATATTTACTCATTTCCTCACTTTAGAACTGTTTAAAACTTCAAAGTTCAAGTAAACATGCAAAGCAGATGGCATTAGAGGACAACCTGAAGGTACACACTCTAATCTTAATTGGCAACAATGTCCAGATCTATCCGCTATTATTAATGGAATTTTTTTGGACTTAATGTCAACTGTTGTTGGCAAACCGATAAAAAAACTTGATCTAGTTAATTATCTAGACTTCAGATCAAAGGAATGTAGTTACTTTATATTCAGAAAGAATTCTCGGAACTGAACGAAAATGAATTCTCGGAAATGGAAAACACTTCTACTGTTGTTAACTTTCCTACTGCATCAACACTTGTAAAATTTTATACACAACCATATTTGTGACATTCACATTAGACAACAATCAACAAAAATTAAATAGTATTTTAATCAGGCAGCAGAGATAAGGAAAACAATAAGAAAAGTAATGGAGAGGCACATACCCTTAGTTCAATACCCCATTAAAAATGACAAAAATCATCCATTAACAAAATCATTGAGACTGGTATACAAACAGTTTAGACAGAACCAGAGAGAGACAAAATAATGTCGTTTTCAAGCAAGGCAGAGGTGATTAAGGCTCTGATACCAAATGTAAAACCTATATGTATATTCTAATCACAAAATATGAACATACAGTGATTAAAAGCGGAAGCAAAGGAGATCAAATATAAATACCTCCAGTCATTGCTATTTGAAAGCTTAATCCTTTAAGCTTGCCCTAATTTCTGAATTGATATGAACTTTGGTTCCAAACCCTCCTTCTCAATTTTAGATGGTGTATACAGGATGAGAATGAATTTGGTGACCTTCTGCCAAATTTTGCTACCACTTCTGTTAACTAAACCTAGCCATCATAGAGTAGTTTACGTGATAGATATAGTGGGTGGCTTTCTAAAATTGGGAGAGAGTAGTGGGGTTACCTTGATCAGTTGTAACTTCCCAGCAAATGGATCATATTCTTTTTCCCTTCATTTTAGCCCATATGGGAAAAAGCCTAACATTTAATGCCAACATAAGACTATAATCATAACGTTATACAGAAAAGGTGTTTCTGGATTTATGTAGGAGAAGAAAGCAGAAGGTTTGTGGTTCCTATCAAGTATCTATCGTCTCCAATATTTCAGTCATTCTTTTCCCAAGAATGTTCCATCCATGATCAATTCGATTGCAAAGTTGACGGACCGATTAACCTTTGTTTCACAACAGTCAAAGTATTCGAGCGTGTCATCAACAATCTAAAACACCACCATTGACAGTGGCTCTGTGTTGAACAAGAAACAAATTCCCTGGAGATCTTTAGATTGTTATAATTGAGATAGAAATTCTTGTTCACATGTGAATATATAATTAGTCAGTGCACTTTGTTTAGAACTTATGAAATATTCATTCATTGTATTTGCAGTTGGAATAAAGATGATATATTTTCTTCAAAAATTCTTAATGCGTTTATATTCAATAATATAGATTTTGATCGTCTCTTTTTGTTGTATTTGAAGGAATATATGTAAAAAAATCATGTTACAAGTCGCGTCTGTCCCTAACAATATCAACAACCCAGGGTTTAATTTCTGAAAAAGCTTGAATTTCTTCACGTCGCGTCTGAGCCCTCAGTTCCTGATCCCTTTTAGTTCTATCCATATTCTCTTCCTGGAATCGTGAAGTTGCCTATTAGATGATTGTTATTTTACTTTTGATGCATAAGATCCTTATTGCATATGTATCACTTCAATTAGTTTTTACGAAGATTGATTATCTCTGTACTTGATATGAAATTCATCTTTGGCGTTTATCGTGACGGTGATGATGTGCAGTACCAATACGAGACCAGAATATCTGAAGAAAATATATGAAAGGTTATTAACTGGAAATATTCATGTGAAGTTTACGAGAAAGCACTCGAGTGAAGTGTATATCACAAAATATTACTTTTTTTTTCACATATATTGAAGAAAAAAAAAGGGCTTCTCGTGAAGAAAAAAGCACCAATTTACAGGCAAAATATTCCTATTATTTGGGAACTAGTCTCTGTTTGTCATCTACTTTCATGAGAATTATAAAGAGGGAATATTAAGTTGTGTATGGATCAATTTATTTTTTTTGAATTGTGTAGAGTTTTAATACTTTAGTATAATTTGTTTGTTGTTGATTCACATGAGGCTGTCCTTTTAGGTTCTGGTTTCCCCTTAACCTGTTTTATATGAAGTTGTTTGGTTGTGTAACTTAAACACGGCAGTGTTTGATTGTACACCAAATGTTAGACGAAGTTTAAAACACGGTGCGGTGTTTAAAACTTCTCAAAATTTAAAACACACCTTAAGATCAGGCTCAGTTTTAAATTGCGCCTGGCACAAAACTAACAGTGTTTTAAGCATTGTCCCAAGTTTAACTACATTCATTTGACCCATGCTGTCTTATGATGTTATCTGGGTGGAGACATGGAAAGAGTGAAACATAAGCTTACATGGAGAAAAAATTATGTCCTTAGATGAGATTAAGGATTTGATAAAGCAAACGATCATTTTATGGACCTATTTTAAAGAGATTTTTCATACTTACTCTATTTCACAAGTCTCACTCCATTGGGAGGGTGTAATTAAAGAAGCCTTATATAGGGGCTACAGTATTGATATAGGGGTTATTCATGTGAAGACGAAATAGAGACATTTGAAGTGAATTTCAAAAACCCCTTATCCATGATATTTTCATAATGGCTAAACTACCCCTGATTAGTTAATATTAGTACAACTAATTAGCTAATAGATTAGACTAATCATAATTAATCTAAAATAATCTTAAACTTAATCAAATCAAATTAAATTTTTTTCTTTTTGGTTTGGTGGGAAGAAAACTTAGAAGAGAATTTTTTAGGGTTTTTTAAAAAACCCTAGATTTTGATTCACTCAACCAGAGTAGTGAGGTATACCTCTAACTTAAACTCTTGGTCTTTTTATGGCTCAAATTTGATGAAATTATGTTTGAAATGATGATTCTTTTGTGATTCAGAGAATTTTACGGTTGGTTTTTCATGTCGAACCCAACCGTAAACGCCATTTACGGTTAGGTGATCTTCCCAACCCAACCGTAACCGTAATTTCATGGATGAACACCAAATCGTAACAGTTTTACGGTTGGGTTTTAGCATCGGACCCAACCGTAACTAATGTTCAAAAGAAAGTTTTCCCATACAGGATTATTTACGGTTGGGATTTGATAATCCAACCCAACCGTAAATACTAATTTTAGTTTTACTTCCAGACAATTTCAGCCAATATTTACGGTTGGATTTGGGCTTCCCAACCCAACCGTAAAACATCCTTTGGAGCATTGAGTTTAAGGTCAAATTTGGGTTTAAAAATCAAAATTTTAAACTTATTCAATCATTTTAACTAGATTGAAGGTAAATTAGGTCATTCAAACAAACAAAAACCGAAAACAACACAAGTACTAGAATCCAATTTTGAATGATCCAGGAATATTTACGGTTGGGTTTGGGCTGAAAACCCAACCGTAAGTCTGCCATGAAAAAAATGTCAGTTATACGGTTGGGTTTACAGCCAAAACCCAACCGTAAATAATCATTTGTTTTGTTTTTTGACTTAATTTCTTCTTTGTTTGGTTTCCAACTTGACAATCAAACCCAACCGTAAATAGCAATTTTAGTTTTAGTGCAAACACATTTACGGTTGGTATGTTAATCGAACCCAACCGTAAATGATCATCTTCATCTCTTTTATCCCACATTTTCGATGCATAAATCAGATTTTTATTTGTTTTGGTTGGTGGTAGAAGTAGAAGAAAGAAAAGAGAGTTTTTGGTTGTTTTTTGAAAAGCCCTAGATTTTGATTTTCTCAACCAAAATGAGTGATTCTAGTGGAAAATTTGTGGTGGATGAATCCTTGTATGATAACCAAACCAAATTTTACATACCCATTGATGGAGACCCAACTATGTATGATTATTTGGATGGTAGAGAGGTTTTAACTCAAAGTTATGATGGTGAATCTCAACCAAATGGAGAAACTAGCCGTCAAAGTGAAGATTCAATTGCCGAGAGTAGTCAGGTATACCTCTAACTTAAACTCTTGGTCTTTTATGACTCAATATGATGAAATCACGTAAAGAAGTATGATACTTTTGTGATTCATGCAGGTTTACGGTTGGGTTTTCTTCTCGAACCCAACCGTAACCGTACTTTTCATGGAGGAAAACCCAATCGTAACATTTTTACGGTTGGGTGTTTAGCACCGACCCAACCGTAACTCATTATGTGCATGGGTATTTATTGCACTAGTTACGGTTGGGTTCGACTCTTGATACCAACCGTAGAAAATTGAGGGTTGTTTTATTTGAGTTTTACGGTTAGGTTCGAAGGCCCAACCCAACCGTAAGTTTTTCTACGGTTGGGTCCGATGCTCATAACCTAACCGTAAATTTATACTTTATAGTGTTTTGTTGCCTAATGCCTTGATATTTTTGTTCAGCTCGAGATTGTACCTCACCCAATGTATGCTCAGCCTACTCCAAATGATCTTCTAACTAGAGATACTACGGATCACTATTTGAACGACTTGGTAGGTTATAGATAAGTTGTTAATTCCTTTGGACACTATTGCTAAGTCTTTTTTTTTTGTTTCTAATTTTGTGTTCTTGGACCATGTAGACGTGGGAAAAAAATGATGCAAATCAATGGGCTAGAGAACATGGCAAGTTAATTATGTGTGTGATAGTTTGTAACCGTCAAACTATACCCAACAAGTTTCAAATGGTTTGCGAGTGTAGTGGATTCTATACAATTCATGCGAAGAAGGGTACCGAGTATGTAGGAAAGACGAAAAGGAAGCAAACTACTTTCACTAAGAAGAGGGGATGTCCTTTCAAGCTTCAAGTTCAGACCAACCACGAGAATAAGTGGTTCTTATATAGAGTTGTATTGGTCGTCACAACCACCTACCACCGGAGACTTTGTTAACGCATCCTTATGCGGCACGGCTCACCGAGGAAGAAAAGGTCATCATAGACGACATGACGGAAAAGCGAGTGAAACCCATTGATATCCTCGGACACTTGAAGAAAATAAACCCAAAGAATGTTTCTACGTTGGAGACAATCTACAACGCCAAAGCCAAGTTGAAGAGTGAGAAATGGCAAGAAAGGGACCAACTAGAGGGAAGAGAAAGGGGAGGCCTTCTACGAAAGAAAAGAGGGCCGTGGTGCGAAAAAAAGCTAGAGAATTATTGGAAGAATCAAAGAAAAGAGAACCTTCGGGTTTTGAGCATTTGAAAAAGGAATTGAAGCAGAGGATGAGACGGAGGAGGATGTTCAAGGTAGAAACAAACGAAGAAGAAGTCAAACGGAACAAGGGGGACCAAGCCTAGTAGATATTAAAGGAAAAGGTCCCGTGCTTCCCTCTCAAGAGAGTTCAACAATGGAAGTTGGTGCCAAGGGAAAAGTTCCCGCACACCCAAACTCAAGAAGAGTTAGTATCAAAGAATTAGCAAGAAAAAAAAGAAAATGTTAAAGGAAATACATTAGCGGTTGAAGAGCCGCATACGATCCGGATTGCAAGAGGATTGATGCAAGCAACATCTAACTTTTCAAGAAATGAGAATGGTAAAATCGTCCGAACCGATCACATTATATATGAAAATTATATGTTATATTTTCCGGATTTTGTTCGTGAATACATAAAGGCCACCGACGATGTTGCCGGTGATGGTAATTGTGGTTACCATGTATTCATCGAGCAAGTTGGACCATTTAGCGGAGCAAAAGAGTTGGGTTTGGACGAATGCACTTATGTAAGGCATAGGTCCACGGTTGAACTACGTTCTTACCCGGATTTATACAAGTCAATGATGAGTGAAGCGGGAGAAGAAGAGTCGTTGTTAAACGAGAAGTTCATTGCATTTGAAAGGCGTTTAATAGGCAACAAGAATTTGACTAGCGAGTATTGTATGAGCATGCCAATATGTGGCCAAATCCTCGCCAACGCTTTCAATTGCGTCATCCATTATATCTCAATTGGATTTAGTCTTACATTTGCACCAACAAGAACAACCTTTGTCGAACAATTGGCTAAGAGAAGATGTGTGATGGAGATGGTGCAAATGTGTTATTTTGTCGGTCTGAAGTTGAAAGAAGGAAGCCCATTACCCCCGTTAAGGAGGGGATACGACGGCGCAATCGCCAGGTCCTGGTGTAACTGGTTCGAGCAAATTTTCGAACTTTGGAACGCATTACGACTATCGAAGGAAGACTCTACAAGAATTATTTCTGACTCGGAGTCGGAATGATAATATAGACATATTGACTAAATATAATATTGGTAGTCACAATATCATATGTATTTTGGAGGAATCATAATATGAATAGAGTATTTTGAAGAAAAAAATTGTTATATTTTACGGTTGGATTTGACCTTTCAAACCTAACCGTATAACCGACTCGTAACAAATTTTTTTGTGTATTATGCCAGTTTTACGGTTGGATCCGACCTTCCAAACCCAACCGTAAATGTGCCTGAAAATACACAATTAATGTAAACATCCATTTCTCATTACTTAGACCACATTACAACCCATTAGACCATTAAAGTATTACATACACAATTGAAATTACCACCAACAAAACCAAAAGCCATTACAAAAGTACTAATAAATAGGTTTGCGAGTGAGCAAAAAGTCCTTTAGGATGTGGTAATGAGGTAGGTATAGAAAGGGCCATATTTTCCATCTCATCCATTCCTGAATAGATCTCTCTAAAACCTCATCTTCGGTTTCACCCCTAAGTCGTAGTTGACCAATAATACGAACTAATGCCATAAATTCTTCTACTTATCGGTGTATAGTGCCATATCGACAAACCAACTTGACGTGATCACGGTTATAAGGTTTGCCGGTTTCAGAACAAAAGTTTTCATAGATTGTTTGCCAATAACTCTGACTCGTTATACCACTTTGCCTTCGTTCTTCTCCTCTTTTTGGATAACATAATACATAGTTGCGGCAAATATATAAATCTTCATCCAAAGTAAAATCAGGATTTTGAACCCCAGGTTGAGCCATAATCTAGTATGTTAGAGTAATAGTTTTGTTGGAGATGATTGTTGTAAAAGAAAGGTTCTATTTATTTAAAAAAGATGTGTAACGACTCTATTTTGAAAAATGGGTCGTACAAGGTTCCAACGGCTATATTTTCAAACCAAAAAAGGCTTCGAAAATGAAACAAAATAATCATGAAAAGGATTTTACGGTTGGGTTGGGACTCAAAAACCCAACCGTAAAATTGTAGGGAAATAAAGGCCAGTTTTACGGTTGGGTAGGGACTCAAAATTCCCTAGAAGGTAGATAATTTACAAAAGTTCAACACAAACAATCAATCAAGATCTTTAAATTCAGAACTATTTACGGTTGGGTTACACATATCGAACCCAACCGTAAATAATCAATAACAAGAAATAAACCTAAACAAAAGACTTTAGGGTTGAGAATTGAAAATCCGACCCAACCGTAAATAATCATCAACAAAAAATTGAACTAACCAGAATAATTTACGGTTGGCAATTAGAATCGAACCCAACCGTAAAATTCAAAATTTTCTTTGAGTGTAAATTTTTTTACGGTTGGGTTCAGAATCGAACCCAACCGTAAAATTTCATCTTCATCTCCTACCTTTTTATTTACGGTTGGGTTCGAATGGAACCCATCCGTAAGTTTTTCAGAACACACATTTACGGTTGGGTTTTCCAATCGAACCCAACCGTAAATTTTTCTGTAATCCAATTTTTTTAACAAAACCATCAATCAAACAAGAAAATCAATCACTTTTGGGTTTCAAAAATAACATGGGTTTTGTTGAATACCTTGTATACACCATTTGTTGTGGTTGGGGAGTTTGATTTCCTTCACCACCGATTTGTTCTTCAATTTCTTCATTAGGTTGTTTAGTTTGATTTTGATTGTCATCACTACTACCTTCTATACCTTTAGTAGGATTCTTCATCACGAACTTTAGAGTTTAATCGACGACGAAATTCTCGAATCGCCAATTAATTGATTCGATGGAGAAATTTGGTTCAAATGGAGAAGGAGGAGATATGGAGGGAGAGGGAAAGGTTTTGAATTGAAATGAAAATTTTGTAAGGTTTTGTTTTGTTTAGGTTTTAATTGATTGAAGGGCAAATTAGACATTTTCAAAGATAGAAGAGTAATATGGAAATTTAACATAGCCCCTAGGATACCCCTTATTATTTGGTCACCCTGAATCCTAATGCAACCCCTCTATCAATAGTGCAACCCATATATGAGGCTTCTAATTAAAGTGTGTGCTGCTTCTTCTATCTATAATCGGCTGCACTTATTTGTAAATATTTTCCTCTTTTTAATATAAACTAGTTATTTATCCCATGCGTTGTACGGGCTTTAGTTAGTAGTCTCTTGTAGTAGTTGGTAACTCATATAGGTAGGAATGTTTGGCTTGACCGGATCTAACATGTAAATGTTTGTTATTAATTTATTGTTTAAAATTTCCATTATATATATTATTTGTAGTTTATAGCATTGTGCTCTCTGAAAAATGTTCCAGTAACTATGATTACCACTGGTACATGTTCTTTTTTTTTTAAGATCCCATCATCTATTATACTTGCTAATTCCCCTATAGAGTTATTTTCATTTTCTCTTCTCTGATACATGAAACACAAAGGATTAAAATATTTTTGAATACAATTGTATATATAAGAAAATATATATTATATGTAACCTTTCATTATCTATATGAATCTCTCTTATTGGAACATTTTTTGCTTCTTCGTATTTCTCGACTGGTTCTATAACAATGTTTGTTATAGTGCTTAATTTTCCAATTGCATCTGCAAGACATATCAATGCTAGGTTTTATATGTTTAGTTTTCATAATATAAATTAACAAATCCACAACATACTTATATAGTACGGATTGTTGTTTTTTCTGCCAGATACGCTTTTAAGTGCTAAGAAATTAAATTTCTCAATTGGAAAAGTGGATGGATCCGCATCTAGTTGCTCTATCTTGACAAATTTATTAAGCTTCATGAGGTGTTTAAATGCTCCTATTTTATATAGAGTTTCCACTGCTCGATAGAGACTCTGTCGCTCTGTCGCTCAACTCTTTCCGATAGTGGTGTAGAGAATTCGCTAGACCACCTGGTATTAGTCGTTGTCTTCTTCTGGACTTCCTCTGGTTTCAGTGAAACCACCTTGGGGACCATCATTAACAATAGGCTGCAACCACAACTCCATAACGAAATAAAATATGACATTAGGACATCAACAACACATGTTTTTGGCTTCACACACTATGGATCTACCTGGTACTCAGATGATTAGCTTCATCACAGGCCTTCAGCAATACAATACTATCATAAGCATTGTCGGAAATAGTCGAGATAAAATTATCATATACCTTTAGAACGACACTGCAATATATAAGTAAATGATTTCCTACTCCCAATGATGGCCTTCATGGTTAATTTCAATTCTAGATGAACTTATTGACTGCCCATGTGATAAAGACAATACTTGTGTCTACCTGCTCTACCAATATTTCTAGATCAGCTGTGTATTCGGCTTCTGATGCTAGCTCACCATTGAATCTTTCTCCTTTAACCGTGTAGCAGCAGTTCCCTGGTCGTGAAGAATTGATACACTCCTACGTGAAAGCTATCTTTGAGAAACCCCCAATAAAAAAAAAAAAAAAAACCTCTTACAAAAAACCAAAAAAAAAAAAAAAACAGTAGAAAGAAGAGAAGAAAAGTGAATAAGTATGAGAAAATAAGAGAAGTACAGGATGAGTGTTATGAGTAGATGTAGGAGAGGATTAGAGAAGAAATGAAAATACAAAGAAGACTACGAAAGAAGATTAGAGTAAACCATTTTTGTAATAGGATAACCTGATTTTTCTGTAAAAAAATAAATAAATTAAAAAAAATTAAAAAAAGATTAACGTGCCAAAACTAACTAGGTGATTAGTAGCTTACCAATTAAATTGTAGTATGAAGAGATTAATCGTGCACGAATCAATTTTGGAATTAAGATGTTAAATTGTTTTTCCCTTTCAGGGATTCCTTATAGCTAATTCTTTTTATTTTCATCTTTTATTTAATTTGTTGAAGATTAGGATTGATTTTTAATGGGTTGTTTTCTGATTTTTTTTTCCTTTGTTTTGAAGGATTTCCCATGAATTCTAATTTTTGTTATTTAATTAGTTTTTTGAAATGTCAGATTATTTTTATTTTTTTTATTCCTTCCTTTTTAACTCAGTTTGGTTTGATGGCTTACACAGTTGTGATGTTTCTGTTGTGCTTGTGTTTGGGGATTTGAGTCTGTGTGATTCCTGTTGAAGCATCTACTCGGGGGGTGGTGCAGTGCGGATTGTTATATTTCGTAGAATTTTTCGTCTGCTTTGAAGGATTTCTTATGAATTTCTAAATCAGGTTTGATTTTAAATCTTTTTGTTTTGAATTTTCAATTAGAGATGAGTATGCACCGTTTAACACTCAACGCCCTAAGAATTTGTAACTGAGATAGAAGACTGAAGTTTCATCCAACATATATGTTGTTTGTTGTTTTTCAGATTCAATGACACCAAGATTAGTTACTTATTTTTCGTTGTCTTCGAGAATAGTACTTTCTCCACTTCTCTAAGATCCATACTAACTTACCCCCACCCTGATTATTTGACACACAAAAGTAACCCAGTTAAAGTAACCTATCCATGTGGCATGTAAACCAATCCATGTGGAGTTTTTTTCCACCAAACTTAAAAAAGGAAAAACGTGAAAAAAAAAGGGAACAAACGTAAAATCACCGTTAGTCCATTACCAGTCAAAAATAGAAGGTGATTTTATTCACAACTCAAATCTCTCTGAATATTTTCTTCCCAAAATTTTGTTCTCAGTACTCAAAAAGATGATTTAGGGATTTCAATCTCATTGAAGATCGCCAAATCGATAAATCCAAAGTCATAAGAGGTAATTCTCTATCTAAATCTTTATCTGCGAATCAAACTAATAAAAATCAATCTTTGATATTATAATTTAAATTTCGTTTGTTGAAAGTTAGGGCAGTCTTTGTAGATTATGTCCACCAAATCATATTATGTCAACCAAATCAGATAAAATGTTGATGAGTGGAGTTGATGAACTTATAGAGTTATTGAGCTACATTTTGAGATATGGGATGCAGGGTTCTAGATCCATTCATGTTGAGTGGTCTAAATGAGTGACGAAAAGATACATCATGGCTTACAAGGTTTATCTCCGGATTATCTCAATTCCCTTAACCATTAACCATGAGACAAATTTAGTTACTATTTATTTATGTGTTTCTAGATTGGTTTATAAGGAAAAGCCTGTAAGAATACTTTATATATCATACTTTATAGTTGCTAACTAAAAAGCATTGGATTTTGATTCATTTTGTTATACAGTTCTATGGTGTTAGGTATAGAGATTCATTTTGGAACTGGTGGAGGTGCTGCTGTGAATGGAAGGTGGAACTGAATTGCAGCTTCGAACAAGTGGTGATGCGGGTTGGCGATAGGTGCTGATGCTGTGTCCTGACTGGTGGTGGTGGAACTTGAACTCCTTCTTTAATTGGAGTTGTAAGTCTGTTATTTGTTATTCGTATCGAAGTAGTTAGTGGTAAAATTACAATGAGTGCTATAACTGCTTGTCTTTGTTATTGGAGTCCTAACTTCTGAAAAAGCTATTAACATTCAAATAAGCCGAGACATGTGATTCTTTGTTGAATGTTTCAAAGCTGCAACAGTCTTACTCTGATTTGGTGTTTATAGGTTCCATATGTCGGCTTGAACTTTGTTGTATACGAATCCTTGAAAGAGTGGTTGATCGAGACCAAGCCATTAATACTGGCCGACAACAACTCTGAGCTGGGTATTACCACGAGGCTCATGTGCGGATTAATGCAGGTGGTTCCATCCATAGCTATTGCATTTGTGACATATGAGATGGTGAAGGACGTTCTTGGAGTCGAGATGAGAATTTCAGACTGATGAACTCAATGGAGGAAGATTGAAGGAAGGAAATCTGTTGACTTCAACTATGCTCTAGTTTTGTAGGCTAAAAGTGAAGCCTAAAAGGGAAATAGTAGATGGATAACCATTTTACATTTTCACTGAGACCGAAAGAAGCTTGCTTAGAGTGTGATATTGTTATTTTTTTTTACTAGAGTGTCTTCTTTCCCATATCTCAGTAGGGTAAGAAAAAAAAACACAAAACAAAACAAAACTGTGTGATCAGATTTATGGCTTCTCATTCTTGGCACAGTCGTTATAATTGAATAAGAGAAATGCAGAATGTGAATTTGCATATGATGTTGCAACTAAATAGTAATAAAAAAAAAAAGTTTCGTCGGTCTTATTAGTCAGACTGGTTTAATTGTTACTTCTCATTTCATTCACAGTACATTCTTCTTGTTCTGCAGTTATTAGTCAGACTGGTTTAATATAAAGTTGTTTATACATCCAATGGACGTCTTTGTACAGGATTAATATAAAGTGTTTTACGCCTGAAATTCTTTATTTTTTTGCAACTTTGTACATGTGAGATATGTAAGTTGTGTTGCCAACAGACGGTTCAATCAGTTGTAGCATAACTTATAAAAGCAGTACCAGGGGCCTATACCATTGCGACAAATATGTATTTTCTTGTGTAAAAATCCGGTAGATTACTAGCATTTTCAGTGAGAATTGTATTTAAGTTGCAGATTTCATTTCTTCCAACAGCTATGACTTGTAGTTATAACCCGAAAATGTTACTGAGAAACTGTTGGGTATAAGCTATTCGGCCCTTACATGGACTTACTTTTCAATGAAGGGTATTAATTTTAGCCTAATTTTGATGAATTGTAGCCTTTTTATTGAATCAAGTTTCCACAGAACTATAGAACAATGAATGAGTTGAAAATCAGTTTTTAACTGGACATTAAAAGATTCAAAACTCTCAAGTGTATGGCAAAACACCATCAGCAGAAATATCTTAAGCATTTACAACAAGAAGAAAAATTAACAAGACTAAGTAATCTGCAGCACCTGCAAAAGAAATGCGATTCTCATTTGATGCCTGATCTACCATAGAGCTCTGTACAGACACCTCCAGTTCATTGAATGCATTAACAGCTTTCTGGATACAAATAACCAGAGAATGTTCACGTCTTGTAAAGAAATTAGCTTTCGAAGGAGTAGCGAAGTTGTGGTTATGCTCAAGTGTAACCTGGTTGATCCTATACTTAAAATATGTTGTTAGAACAACCCGAATCGAAGCTTTGCAGTTTGTTCTAATAGTTCTTCGCGGCTTGGCTTTGTTTGGTTGCTTACTCATGTTAACACCTTCCCGCGAACAACTTAGCTTCGCCCATCTAATTACGTTGGTACCCGGATATAAGTCTACTGATCGCTTTTTAATTTTAAAGCGCATCGCCGCTGCGTATTCTTTGTAAAATTTGTGAACAAGTTCGAATGTTTCGAACTCATCATTAATAGAAGGAACCGACATGGGTATTGTCTCCGGATTCAACGAATATTCAATTTCTTCTTCGGGTGTCTGCGGATTCGATGAACATACAATTGGTTCTTCGGGTGTCTGCGAATTCGACGGACACACATCATCTTCTTCCATTTGAATCTGTAAAACGAACAAAAACGTACCAGCCAATTTTCCTTCCTGTCAACGGACACAGATAAAGATTTAGATAGAGAATTACCTCTTATGACTTTGGATTTATCGATTTGGCAATCATCAATCTTCTTGAAATCCCTAAATCATCTTTTTGAGTACTGAGAACAAAATTTTGGGAAGAAAATATTCAGAGAGATTTGTTCCCTTTTTTTCACGTTTTTTAATTTTGGAAAGAAAATATTCAGAGATATGTGTTCCCTTTTTTCACGTTTTTTTTTTTTAAGTTTGGTGGAAAAAAACGGAAACGCCACATGGATTGGTTTACATGCCATGTGGCTGGGTTACTTTGACTGGGTTATAATCATGTGTCAAATAATCAATTTTCAACTTACCTTTACCTAGCTTTCATGTGTATATTTTATGACGCCAAGTACTATACTAACTATTTCGTTTGACTATAACTTAAATATGGCAAAAAACAACTACTATAAATAGTTGCTTGGCTTTAATATGGTTTAAAGCTTTGCTTTTACTAGTAAAATGCAGATATCTAATCCCAGCTATAGCTGAGCGATGGGGGATGGATACTCAATATCTCTCAGAAAGTTAATTTTTGGATCCCACTACTTTTTTTTCTCTTTCTTTTATTTAGTGTGGACCCAAAAGTTATCCGTCAATGTAAACTAAAATTACGGCCAAAGAAAAGCCATGATTATATTTTTAGACCTTCTTTCTCTTGGCTATAACTAAATTATAGTCAAGAAAAAAACTTCACCACCGTGCTTTGGCTTAGTGTGCATATGCTTATGTAATTGCTTTAGTTATATCTCTTATGATTAGCATAACAACATGGCAAAAATCAAAATGTCTCTTATTATTCTGTGTATAGTAATTGCATTAGTTATGTCTCCTTCGTCTAGACATTATTTTCCCTATGTACGTACATAATTAGAATTATACTCCAACTTTGTTTAAAATTGTATGCAACAGTCGAGGATGACTCACCACGAAGGAGCGACAGAAATGGAGTTGAAGCCTCATGAATGTTTACTCGCAGAGAAGGATCATTAGTGGAGATGAAGAGGATGTGATAAATTTAGGATAAAACGGTATTAGTGGAGATGGTAAATTTAGGATATATAAGTTTGTGTATTGTTCACCCATTCCAATTTATGTAGGTAAAAACACTGAAAAGATCTCAAAACCTATAATTCCTATTGGTCTATATTCTTTTAAGTGGAGCTAGAAGCTCTGGAATTCGAGCGCTTTTAATCACAACTCTTTAAATTGTTCTAAAATTATATATACAACTTAAAAATTTAAAACTATGTTTAATTTTAAGCTCCGTTTAAAACACTGCTCAAATAGTTAAATATAGCTTACCATTTCTCTGCTGCCTACGAACACTGAAAAACTATTTTCAAAAGCTATTATTTATTTATTATAACTTTCACACTTTGCACACTCCGGATGCTCAATCTGACGTCCATCCTCAAGACTAATTTAGGTTTTATCATGCTAACGTGTGTTTATAACCTAGATTTGGTACGACTCTTGTCGCAGTTTTAAATTACTTTCATCAATGAAAAGACTTATAATGTTGTTTTTTACATTAAAATCTACCTCTGCAACTGGATGAAGTTTGGGTGTTAATCTACACCTTGTACCCAGGGGTCGTTTTGTCTTTATTTATTTTATCTCATCACTAATTTTCTACTGAAGAGTCAATAAGTGCTCCATCAAAATGTCTAAGATTGCCCTCCAAATTTACAAATGTATGGTGTGTACTGACCCGGACTGGCATTGAGGTGAAATCTAGAACTTCTACATAGCATTGAGCAAAAAACATCCTCCAATTGAAAATGCCCATCGGTGGTGCTTTAGTTCAGTATGTGTGCGTATCAAACTCGGTGACACTTCATTTTCCAAGAACCGTAAATACGAGCCATACATCCATTCCGATAAGTTTATCAATTATAAATTTGCGTCAATAAATTCAAAATCAATGCTCAACATATTCGAATTTCGACTCGAGTAGGAACCCTGACTTTTGATGAAAAACACGACAAAACTTCAAAGAATAGCTTATGCTTATCCACCACATACACGACTAAACACTGGTCATCAAGCAACAAGTCTAACACCCTCAAAGCTAATGTGCCTCGCCCAATGCTTCATAGTATAAAGCACAAACCACAGCCGTCTACAATTTTGATAGAAATGGATGTGCGACAGTTGAAGTATCTCTTGCATGCCAGGAAATCAGTATGGGATGCAATGAAAATAGATCTATACTGTTTTCTATGCAATCAATCAGCACCATACAAACTGATTTTTATTTATTTAGAGAATACATTATAGGATTTCAAGTTTTCAGCTATTAGCACGATATAACAGAACTCAAAACATCTTTCTTTTTTTAACCAACAACTGTGTTACCCTTTTGTCCTGTTCCATAACTGAGCAGTGTATGGGATATTATTAACTTGGAAGCTGTAGTTTATACAAGTCATCACAAGAAGTTGTAGGAGTGATAGGGCTAAACCTGACCGAAAATGAATAGGGTGCTGGAGGAATCAGATAGTTATCATGTACACACGGGGTCCAGCTATCATCTCCGCCTACACCCATGTGTTTGTGATCAAGGTGCACCTGTTGAACACCACAGGATCGTAAAATTACTATTCAGAGATAAAGGAAAAACAAGGAAATGATTAAACCAAACTGCAGTGGATCTGAGCCGAAGCCCATCCTTCGATAAACACAATTAAGAACAAGGTTAATTGATTTCATGTTTTCAATACAGTTCTCTAGGTTATGTGAACTTTAAGCCTCATTTGAGTAGAATAGGTTTAGGCAATTTTACAGGTGTCGTCAGACTAATGTCCTTATATGAAGTGAAATAATTAGTTGTGATTAGGTTTTTAAGTTATTGTTGATGTTATATAAAGTGCGTCAGAAACATTTTAAGAGCGCTTACCTCTATGGTATCTCCCTTGACAAGCTTTTCATTGTGTGTCGCCCTGTCGAGCTCCATAGTGCCATAGTTACTAGCACTCATTTGCATTGGCGGAGAGCTGCCATATATGGAAGCAAAAATGCCATACCCAACACTGTTTTGAAGTGCAACCCATCTGATATCAGCTCTACCAGAAGATTCCCCAGGAACAACGTAGGGCACATGCATGTCACCCACATTCTCCTGATATACCCCGACACAGGCAGCTTCTTTCCGATCCGGATAACATTCAAATGGCCCTCTTCCATACCACTTGATTTGGTCTAGAGATTTGTCCACATGAAATTCAACTCCAACACGTGGCAATGGCGGAAAGTCAGTGCTTGGGCATACATTGCATTCTAGAATCACATCTCCAGAACCATATACTGTATACATCATGTCAACTTTAAAAATTGTATTAGATCTTTCAGAACTGGAAAAGGCACTTCCTTGATCTTTTGGGATACCAAGATAGACTACAGCAATCTTGACACTGCAGTCTGTCATATTCTGTATAGAGCAGCTCTCAATATGAAAGGACAGGTTATCTAGAAGGGCAGCCCTCCATTTGGAAGCGTAGCTAGTTTCACCTCCACCTTTGTCGTTGTCTGTAGGTGCCCTCCAGAAGCACGGAAATATGCCCTTATTCATCACCGAAACTCCTTCAACCTGTCAGCATGATAAACTTTCACAAAATTTATATACGACCGGTATATACTATAGCGTCGTTATCAACGTGAAAGATGTTGCTGAGCAAAGAATAAAAATGAACTTAGAAGATGTCAGAAGGACAATAAAAACAACACTCTTGCTTCTTGTTTTTTCATTTTTTTCTCAATCAGGAGTTCCATTGCACAAGGAACCCAGTTCCTTAGCTATTTTGATATTTTCTTGGTCTTTCTTTTTTGGGGAAAAGCTGATACGCTTTACTGGACCTCAAAAGGGTTTCTGAATAATTTAACGTACTTTTTCTACATGTCAGCAAACTCCTTTTGAGATGCTTATAAGTAGAAGCAACACTCCGATAGTAAGAAACCTACCTTCCAACTCTCAATTGTTCCTGTCTGTGAATTAATTTTTATCTCCCAAGAATCCTGCTTGCTGACTCTGATAGTGTCAGCAAGGCATTCGCCAAGAACTGGACCATCTGTGGCTTTGATGACCTGAAGACACCGTGCTTTTCCTCAGAACTGTAAATGATATTTATGTATTATATCCATCTAGTTAAGATAGGAAGAGAACATACATGTGGCCCGCATTCTTGTTTGGTAGGCAACTGAAGTTGTGTGGAAGCAAGGATATGACCCGCTATAGCCCAGCGTGTCGAATTCGAGAGTTTGATGGTGATTGTAAGAAATACTTCTGTTGCCGATGATGACGCCGACAAAGAATACCATGGAGCAGATACAAATTCTATATCATAACTGCTTTGTGGTTTTATGACAGGGAGAGGCAGTAACCCAGATCCAAGGAGGGATCCATCCCCATGAACCACCCAGCTGAACTCCAATTCTTTTGTTGTGTCAAAAAAATGTGTGTTTGATATCTGCGAATTACCATCCTACTATAATGAAAAACTTCATATGTTTGTAATTGCATTTTTCAGATAGGACATTTGGTTGAAAGTTAGTACCTTGAGGGCACCATCCTTGGATAAGACCTTTATTGGCTGATAGACATATTTAACTTCTGAAAGATAAAATAACTGAAAGCTTGAGTAGATACACACCATTAATGTCACAAATGACAAGTCTACAGATGTCTAGCATGATACATATAAGTACATAATTACTATCAAGTTACCATTTAATGCAGGGTGAGGGGTTCTATCTGGCCATATAAGACCATTTAAACAGAAGTTCAAGTCATTGGGAGTATCCCCAAAATCCCCTCCATAAGCCCAGTGCTTACAACCATCTGAATCTTCCTTCAGCAGCCCCTACACAAAGTTTGCAAAGGTTTAATTACAGAAGGCAAACAAAAGAACAATACAACATAAAAATGTCAAACAAGGTACAATCCTGTAAGTTCTATCCTAACAAAATTTAAAAGATCAAATGCTTTGAAAGCAGTAATAATCATCTTCATAATCCCCTGGCCCCGTGGTTTTTCATATTCCCTTTTTCAATTTCTACACGCAGAACAGCCGCCAAAAATTAATATACAGTGTCCATCTTAGCAAATAGAAATCTATAGAGGTAACGCAAAACTAACTCTGCATAGCCAGGTCAACAAAATTTATAAAAACCGAGAACCATCCTAAACACCCAAGAAATAAGATTTCCCGCTACAGGGATATTGTTATAAAAAAAAGATAATTTATTTTGGATACATGGAAGGTGGCCTCTGTCATTTTTTAGACTCTTTCTCTAAGGTTCCTCAGTGCTGCTTCCAAAGAAAACCTCCCTCGCTTTGTTATGGTTTTTTCACAAAACAGAAGAACAAGGATAAAAGCATGGAGAACCCGAGGCACAAGAGTTGTTTTCAAGTAACCTCCGGTTCCGACTCTCTACATTCCAGAGCTGAGGCTGGGTTGGGCCCAGACTCAATGGCTTGAAGCTTTTGCTGCGTTTGGGTAGGTCTTATCTGACCAGCTGCCCAAGTTGCTCTTTTAGTCTGATTATAGAACAACAGCCTTGGTATTTCAACCTACCTGATCAACCCAATCCCAGATAAAGCCACCTTGAAGACCAAATGTGTTATCAATTGCCTCCCAATATTCATGAATATTTCCGTTGCTATTCCCCATTGCATGAGAATACCTTCAAACAGTTGGGAGTTACAACTATGAATAAATTGGACAGATAAATGTAGCACGGAGAAGATGAAAGGCATGTGTACGGGTAATATGAAGATATAAAAAAAGCAGGGGACATACTCGCATAATATTACTGGTCTAGTTTCATTAGGATCCTTTGCAAGCTTAACTATGTCCCAGACACGCATATACATCGGGCATATTATATCTGTTGATGAAGTTCTTGATCCACCTCCTTCATAGTGCACTACCCTTGAGGGATCCCTCCCTCGAATCCAACCTAAATCCAGAAATGGTTAGTGGCCTTAAACTAACAAAAGAATGACGTTAATTGAGCAGATACGTGTTCAAGAAAACAAAAAAATTACCAGCTAAAGCAGAATGATTAGGTCCATATCCAGCCTCATTTCCCAGTGACCAAGATATAATGCATGCATGATTTTTGTCCCTTTCCACCATGCCTATTACACGATCTAGCATAGCAGAAGCCCAACTTGGTTCTAGTGTAGGGTGCTTTATATGTCCACAGTAATCAAATCCATGAGTCTCAATATTAGCTTCGTCTATCATGTAGAAACCAAATAAATCGCACAACTCGTACCACCGCGGATGTTGGGGATAATGGCTGTTTCTCACAGCATTGACGTTGTTTTGCTTCATTAAGATCAAATCCTAAAGGCAAGGATGACATAGAAATCTCAACAAGATGTATACATATGAGCACAAAGAGTGTATCACAGATTTGGACGAGTCAAATATCAATTGCTACAGTATAGAAAGTAATCACCTTAACCATGCAGGATTCCACATTTGTCTTTCCTAGACGTGGATGATGTTCATGTCTGTTGACACCCCGTATAATTACTGGATGTCCATTAACCAGTATCTCTTTTGTTGCTTTTGATATTTGTCGAAAGCCTACTTGGCATGACTCGCAATCCACCTGTTGGCCAGATGCATCTTTGAGGATGATAACCAGCGTATAAAGGTTTGGCTGATTATGACCAAACAGACAATTCATTAGAGAAAGATATATTCAATCCAATCCAATCTTTAAGAAAGCTAATAGGATTTGCAAATGGCAAAACCATTTGGCGGAAATACCAGTTCTAACATGCAATGATGAAGGAAAAGGAGAGTAATAACCCTTGAATAGTGATTGCACACAAAATCGGGATAACCGATACTCGGTTTTAAGTATCAGTTATATTTCACAAGTACTGTGTGAGATATTTATTCTGCTATTACAGGGTGAACACATAGTTCATACATTCACCTACAGCAGACATATGTAACGTAGGATCCAATCAACCAATATGACAAGTGTAATTACACATGTATATTACTCGTACTCCTATAGAAAAATCATTTAACACATGCAGGAATCCATTCACATGTGTCATATCAAGCAACAAATTCACGCATCATTTTAACTCAGATATATGAAGACAAAATGAATGAAGTCAGATCCCAGACCTGTTCAGCAGACCAAAGCTTTGGCGATTCAAGTTTTCCACCAAGTATATAGCCGTGAAAGCCAAGAACTGCACTGGGGACTTGATGAAGTTTCAAATGAGCAACACTGGATGCAAGCAAATCAACTTTCCCATCAAATTCATACCAACTTGCAGTGTCGTAAATCACAGCTTCTAGTGAGAAGTTGGTAAGCAAGCAATCGCTGACAGGTTCAATTTTCACTTCAACCTGGATATTTTGGAAAAAAACATCTATTGTTACGGTTGTCCAGGCAAGTATAGTTATTTACAACAGACACTGGTACATCTTTCATTTTTCATAGATAATGATTCCAATCTTTACATTTACAAAAGAGCCAAAGGATAAAAATGAAGTTGATGCATACACAAATGCTCAAATAAGATCATGAACTTGACTCAGCAAAAAACGTAGAAAATGACATGTATAAAAATGCAACTTTTATCATCAGCAGAGAATTCTTCTTACAGTTCCAGCTGGTAAATAAAACACCCACTAGCTGAATTGAACTCAACATGTATCTAATAATATTATAATACTATAATAGAATATCCGATAAAGCTGTACAGTGTCTTTTCAGCATTAGAGTTTAAATTAAAAACTGCATGCATTTTAGATTTCTGATAATAAACCCCTCAGGGATTACAACTGTCTCTCCTAATAATCTGAGTGAAGATATATCAACTGGATTTCGCGATCTGATCATATGATTACACTTGGATAGAGTAGTTTTTGTATTTCTACAGGTACAAAATAGTATCAGATAACGATTAATTAAAATGCGGAAAGATATTGATCAACTATCAAAGAAGATAATCAAAATTGTATTTTGTTGTCAACTTTTAGTGGGGCTTACGGGTTAGTTCTGCATACCTGTATATCTGCGAAGGAGAAATCCTTACTCAAGCTTGATTTGAAAAAGTGATCTGCAATAAAAACCTGTAAACCAATCATTGCCTTAATTGGAGATAATTCATACTTATAATAAACCAGATAAGATGCAAAAATATGAATAAGCATAGAGTTTGTGTAACAAGATTTATCATAAGTACAAGAATACTGAATTAGAGAGCTGTGTATCTGATTGTTTTATCGCTTAACTCAGAAACAGCATACTTTGGGGGGCAAAGAAATTTTTTATTCAATTATAATAATCTATAAGTGTTAATGCAACTACTGCATAAGTTTTATACCTATAAATGCAACTCTGTGCTTCTTCTAAAAAAACATAATATAGTGCATATACAGTACACAAAAATCTGAAAACTCAAAGTTCAACCGAAGGTAGTACAACAATGGAAGCCTTGCCTCTTTCTAAACTTGAGGTCTACACTGCATTTCACACCATAAGATAATGTAGATACAGAAATTCCAGATTAGGTCAATCCTTTTCTTGTGGTTGTACTGAGTTAATGAGCTTTATTTAATACATTATTATACCTATGGTTCTGCAAGCGTTCTTTACGCTGTATTTTCATAAGAAAAATATTCAGGATGGGATAACTACAAGTTTCTCTTTGTATTGCCATTTAAGAACTTTTAAGATGGATAATACTAATCCCACTTGATTTCATTATTCACACTCTATGTACACCAGTGTTTGGTTAACATCGAGTTGATACGTGCCAGCACTATGGTAATTAAGGATTTGGCATAAAGAGTATCTTAAGACACTCGGGCTACATATGCAAGATAATCACCTGAGTAATCAGGAGGTTGACAGTGCCTTTTGATAGAATTAACAACCAGAAAAGAGAACTAAAATTCTTTTAAGTTCACAGAGCAGCCTGCCAAGCTCATTCTTAATACATGCCAACCGAGACAAAATAAAAACTAAATGAGAAATAAGTACCAACCTGTGGCTTGGAAAGAAGAAGCACATCCCTGTGAATACCAGACAACCACCAATGATCTTGATCTTCAAGGTAAGAACCATCACTCCATCTCAACACTTGAACAGCAAGTAAATTCTTCTTATCCGAACCCGGAGGATGGCAGAAATCACTGATTTCAAATTCAGCAGGAAGCCTACTGTCCTGACTGACCTATGCATTAAAGTTATGTTTAACTTTTGTTAAACTACCTGGTAATAAACTGAAATACAATTAAACCATTTGTATCTGGTTATGTTTTAGGCATCCATTAATATGGACAAACATTATTGCACAATAAACAAAAGCACTAGCTAGATTAAAAAGAAACTTGATCAGATGTTCAGTAGTTAAACCTTTCTTTATGTAAAGTACAGAAAACCCTTGCACCAAAATAATAAATAAAAATAGTACAGAAAACCCTAATTTTTCTCTATACATATCTTCCAAATGTTCTCTATGTAGTCACAACACCGCGAATGGACTTGGTCTCTCGTGGAAACTGCTAATTGTTATGAATAGAGACAAGAACCATAGAACTGTTTGGTAAAAGAAGAAATACCATAACAGTAGCTGAAAAGGTTAAAGGAATGAGACAAAAGGACCATGAATACACAATCACTTTATTTAACCAAAACATCATAAAATGGAGCAGACAAACCTATATCCAATAGGAATCCCGTTAACCCATGTGTAAAATGCAGAATCAACAGCTTCGAAGTGCAAAAAGATGCGACGATCTGATAAATGTCAACAATGTATATAATAAGAGGTCCACCGAAAAAATTGATAGTGCAATCTGAATTTAGTGAGAAGTTACAATGAATCATTAGCATAAGAGAAAATTAACCATACTCTTCCATTCTTCAGGAATTTCGAAGTATGTCCTGTAACAACCAGTGGGGTTCTCAACAGGAACATTAGGTGGATCTAGTGGAAATGGATATACAACATTCGTATAAATTGGTCGATCAAATCCATGCATCTGCCAATTTGAAGGAACTGTTTCAATATCAATGCAAAACACAAAAATATGAGTATGCTCCGGGAAAAAGTTAAATGAAACTAAAAACAAAATTCAGAGAAAATAATAAATAGGAAACATAAAAGAGAGCATCTGTTAAGGGTATACATATTAGTATATACAGAAAGGTATTTAGAGTAACAAAAGGAAAAAAAAAACGTTAAGCCAAGCTTCTTAGTGCTTTCCATTTCTGCCTTCAATTAAATTTGCAAGAAGTGAGATTACAGCTCAATAGATATTCCCCCTTTCGACAAATCATTATTTCAAATCATGAGCACTAAGTTCAATGTACAAATTTCCTTGGTTTGTATCCACCAATCAGATTTCTTTGGCACAGTTGCCCATACCGTAGATGGTCAGGGAACACAAAGACCTCTCATTAGTGTGACTTAGATCATATATATGCACATTCCAGAATACTATATACTCCAATCATTGTCCCACTTGTGCTGAAAGCACATGGTAATCTATGTTTCATAGAAATATAACAGTTCATCTCAAAACACCATTCTTTTGTTCAGATAATTTAGAGAGCCATTTGTTTCTTAAAATTGTCATTTTTGTAATCTCACTTTTGCAAGTGTCAAAAGATTTAGAGATGGAAACAAGTAACTAACCAAAAGTACATATCTAATGTTTCCAATAACTACAAAGCAGTTGAAGAAAAAGCAATGAACAAAGAACTAGAGGAAAAGGAAAAGCGACAGAAGTCCTTACAGGGGCAAGAACTATAGGAAGATATATACTTTACCTGGCAAAGCTTCCCAAGAAGAATCTTCGAAATCACTATCGTAGAAATTTGTAGGGATACTTGTCGGACTTGGGGAAAGGAAAAACTTCCAATAGCCAGACAAGGACTTGACAAAAGGCAACCCCTTCACCCAGAAAGTTGCACTGTCTAGGGCTTCAGCTACTGCATCGTCATTCCAGACAGCAGGTTTCGATTCTAGAATGCCCACCTTGTTGCGATCATACCAATATTTGAGAGAACCTATGGAGATATAAAATAGACGTACCACATCAGTTGCAGAACTGCTTTGATTTCTTAAAGATTAATTGTTAAAAAAAAATTCAACTACTAAATATATGTATTATAATAATCATTCTTATAAGAGACTAATGAAGAATCAGCTTACATGAGTTCAGCAAAAATAAGCTGAAAAAAAATGAAAAGGCAAAGTGAGGAAAGGGATGGGGTACAGCTAAGGACAGAAGTAATAGAAGGCATTAACATTACGATGATAATGATGATACAAATACGTTTGAAATGTTCAATGGTGTGATTATGGTTGTGAAAGCATAACTTTATAATGTAGTACCAATTTTATCAATTGTGAAATGCAATATGACACATCAGCGGACTCTTCTAGATTTGCATCAGTTTTCTTTAAGATCCATATCATTGCACTCAAAGTTACACAGATAAACAAATGTTACGAGTTCTTTTAGTAATTTGGATCTCTGATGTTTATGTCAGAGGCATAGGGTCTGTGGGCTGCGGTAGAAAAAAGAAGAAGAACTTTATGCGATAATAATTACAGGCTTGGTAGTTGTGTGCCTTTATGTAAAGGGATCCTCGGATCATATATATATAAGATTCTAAAGAACCGGAAAGTGCAGAAAGTAGAAAGAGAATAATGTCAACTGCAGTGAGTTAAAAAGAATGAAATGGAGGAATTAGATTTTCACCTTCAACTGATTCATGGCAGTGCAAGGACACATGAGAATCCCTCTTTCTCCATTTTATAAAAGACGGATCTTCCCATACTCTACGAGCAGGATCTATTGAAGAAACAACTTTTCCAACCAAAGAAGCCATATTTTTCAGAGAGACAAAACTTCAAAGCTACAGATTCATAAATATATAGACGAGACCTGCATAATCACCAATCATTATACATTAATTAAGACCAGAAAGAATTCCATCGTGAAAAATGATTATGTAATTTGCTGCAAATAATAAATCAGTGTGGATAAAAATATATGTATCACACCCATCATTGCAGAAGTGAAACCCCAATTACATGCCTAACTTACCCTTGCTTGGGCTGATTAGGTTTCCATTTGCATTTGATTCAACTTGAATTAGTGAAGCATTTTAAGATTTTAATGTGTAAACTACTAAAAACTGAAGGTGGAAGGATGATATTAAAACTGTGGATAAAAATTACGGTGAAAGATCAGATTCTCATGAAGGTTTGAGTATATGCCACCAGTTCAAAGATTTTTCTCACGGTGGGTTTTCTTTTCTTGGTGTCTTTCCTATAATCCGATCCTGAGAGTCCTAAAATGGGCTTAGTGGTTAGCCTTGCAGGATCGTAGATTCATAGTGTTGATCATCTTGGTCTAACTTATTGGGCTAAGGCCAAGTCCTATGGAGAAGGCAAATAAGTTAATTTGTTCATTTGAGCCATTTTGGACAAGGTAAAAGGGCAAATGGGCAAAAGGGTAAATTGATTGGCTAAATCGGTATATTTGTCTGTCTGCCCATTACGGAAGAGACTCTCTCGAGCGATAGAGACTCTGTCGCTCGATAGAATTTGTCGTGTGACATAGATTATATCGCTGGCGATACTGAGTCTATCACGTTTCATAGATTTCATTGCCAAAAGGTTATCTTATCAAACGGTCCTAAATGAATCCCCGTATAAATACTCAATTTCAACTTAATTCAACTCACGCTTTCTCTACACCTCAGTCTCTCACACACATTTGTGTAAATCTAAGACAAAACTTTCCTAATTATTTGCAAAACGGCTTCTAATTCTCAAAATCAGGAAATTAATCATAAACCCAAAGTTAGTGGTGCAAAATTTACAGTAGCCGAAGAAAGCATTTGCATAAATTATGTTTATTTTACAGAAGATAGTATCAATGGTGTATCTCAAATAGGCAGAACATTATGGGATAACATATTTCATAAATTTAAAGAGGAAACAATTAACATATATGGTCGTGATAAGAATGGGTTGTCAGGTCGCTTTCAAAAAATCAATAAACGAATAGCCTTATATGTTGTTCATGTCATGCAAACCACTCGTGCTAAAGCGAGTGGTCAAGTCGAAATTGATCTGGTAAATTATATTAAATGTCCAAAAAAAATTAAAAAATAATCAATTTGTATGTGATTTTTAATAAATTTATTTTTGTAAATTACAAGATGGAAAGTGTCGGTCGGACTGGTACCACAAACACGGCCAACAATTTGAATATGAAAGTTGTTACCATACCTTAAAAGTACCGCCCAAATATAATCCATTGTTTTTAGTAAATATGCAGCAAGTTCCTGAAAGATCACCATGCTCTCCTTCTACCTCTAACCAAATTCAAGTCCCAGTTCACCATTTTCTTCACCGGGTAACCCATGAAATCCTAATATCGATCTCAATACAACTAATAACAACGAGAAAATTTAAGAAAAACCATAGCAAAATTAGCCAGAAAATTAGTCCAAAAGGAGAGTCTGAAGGTTTTAACGTGAACGCTTTTATGGATCATCAACGGACAACCGAGAAACAAAGACCAGTTGACAGGAAATTCGTGAATAAGGAGTTTAAAAAAGCCATCTTTTTCAATAACAATTTGTTAATCATTATGACACACATAAGATTCTTTATGCGGACACTACAACAATAAATGTCAATCAAAAATTTATTTGGCATATGGAATGTAACAAGTTAAGAAGGCTGGTGGAAGAACAAAAATTGCAACATGAAAACCCAATTGATAAAAATGACGTTTCAGATGAAGAAAATGATGATAAGGTCTAAAATTTCTTGGTTAATGTAATAGTTCATTTAGTTTAATAATTTAATAATTAAGATGTAATAGTTAGTTAGTTCAAATATAATTGTTTATTTTTAATGAATTTATAATATTTTCATTACTTGAAATACGCATTACATAAAGAAAGTGGAAACAACTTATTAATTCAAACTGGTTATGAGGAATTCCTTAAGGATGAGGAAAAATGCTTTGTATTTGAAATTTTTTCTTTTTCATCTTTTCCATTCCCTGAAAGATTTCACTTCAATCTCATTATTCGGTTTCATCCCTAAGTCGATAGCGATTGACAATCCGAACTAAACCTATAAATTATATTACTTGTTTCTTTATTTTTTTGAAATCGTAGAAATAATTTTACTATATTAAGGTTATAAGGTTTGCAGGTGTCAGCGTAAAAGTTTTTATGAATACTCGTCCAATAACTCAGACTCACAAAACCATTTTGTCGTCGTTCTGCACCCCTGGTCGGATAATATAATATATGGTTTTTGCAAAGAGATGAATCTTCTTCCTGTTTAAACTTAGGTTGAGCCATGTTTCAGAAAATTAGAGTGAGCTTAGAGTGAGATTAGACTAGGATCATACTGATACTAGAGTGAGAGTGTGGGAGGTGTGATTTTTCTTGGGGATGGGTGGAAATATATATAAGGAAAGATTCTCTCGTTGAAGTATTTTCGCCAACTGTTAGAAAAATAATCGTTGCATTCTGTGTCATCCGTATTGTATGTTTCCAATTTAAATAGATATTACTGAAAATTAAAACTTGTAATAAATTACTTGAAATTATTTTATTGATTACTTGAAATTAGTATATAAATTAAAAGTTAAAACAACAAATTACCTGAAATTAACTTTAAAAGTGCTTAAAACAAAATAGATCAAACATAACTTCAAGTACGCTCGCCCAATCTTCCAAACTCGTCCCAAGGATTTGCAGTCAGATCTTTTTTTAACCTATCGTACAAATTTTGGTCCTGGATATGATTAGTCATTTGCGAATAGTTAATTGCATGTAGCCCTCTTGCTGGTCGAACCTCAGGCTTCAAATCTTCATCAGCGTGGTTAGTCTAATTTCTATTATGTCGGGTTTGGTGAATTACCATTTTACGCATAATTATGCATGTCAGCATAGTCTTATACATTTTACTAACACTTAAACACGATATCGGATAAGTGCCTAATTTACATGTTTGTAGTGTCAATTCCATACTTGTTTTAGTTAGATTTCTTGCATATTACCTTGTATTACTCTTGTTTTCTATTTTATTTATTTTTTAGGTGAATCATCCAAAATCAATAGAAATGGTGTTAAAAAGAGTTAAAAAGAGGAAGAGAGGACATTGAGGATTCCATAGTCATTTACGGTTGGGTCTAGGTCATCAAACTTATCCATAAAATAAAGTGAAAAGATATGAATGTTTGGAAGCCATTATCTTTAAAGGACGAAGAGACGAAGCCAACGTAAAAAGAATTAAATAAATCAGATGTCGTATGAAGAAGTTATGGCAAAGACCGTGTAGGAAGAAAAGGTGCTCCAAATTCACTTACAGCCTGGAAATTGCCTAACTCGACCCAGTCGTAAGTGACCCTTAAAATAAAAAAAAAAAACATATTTAGCAATGAATGGGTTGTGGGAACAATTCCTAGCCATAGGCGGAGTAATTGGTACGTTTATGGAGTTCTAAAATGAGTAAAACCCGGTCCCGGAAGGATTCCAAACCCTAGAGAACAAGGAAACTTAATTCTAATGGGATTTTAAACCCTAGAACGAGAGAATACTTGGAGGCCAAACATTGAAGGCTATAAAATAAGACATGTATGGCTCAAACAAGAGGAACTTATGCACCTTTTGGGATATCTCTATATCTCTACTTCTCATATCACATCTTCTACATCTTAAACCTAGGATTTACCCCTTTAGGTGGGAACCATTCTTTTATATAATATGAATATCTAAATCTTTTGTTGATTAAGGATAAATTTAATTTTATAGACATAAAGCTTTATTAGTTATACAAGATATTCCGAGTTTGTACTATCTTGTCGTTTGTTTTCATTGTATCTAAGGTTTATAATTGACTTTTAGATTGTTCAAGTGTACAATTTGATTAATTTATTGATCATTCTAGTGCTAGTAGAGAGTTGAGCGATCCGTAATTATCGAGCATCTCCTATACAAGTAGAAAATGTGAGACCTTGCAGAGGGATTCTGTGGAGAAATCATGTGTAAAGACAACACTAGTAACTAGACCTTGCGCTAAGAGTCTAACTACTAGGATCAACCTAAGTTCACAAACCTTAAAACTTGTGATTGGGTTACACCTTGAGTGCACTACTTCCTGGTGGTTCGGTTGGATAGAATATGATATTTGAGCGCTTCGGTATCCGCTTATACAAGGAACTTTGGGGATAACATTGCGCTAATTGCTATTATACGGTTGGTGATGGATGATTATAAATAGATAAGTATACTAATTCGCTTAACGCTTAGTAACGACGAAGGAATTGTTAATCATCTGTTTGTTCTTATATTGTTTTTATGATGACTTTTTTAGTAATTAATAAACCAATCCCCCTTAGTATTTTCTTTTATTATAATTTTGCTAATCTAAATAACATCTCAATTGCACAGCTCTCTATGAAACGGTCCTTAATACCGCTATATCACTAGTTAATTAATGGAAAATATCTTGAGTAATTTGTTGCACTAACGACACACATCAATATGGTCCACAAATAACAATGAACTTTCGCCTCAAAATTTTAAAAGCACGTTCCATATTCTTTCTCAAAGTCATTTGTTGTGTATCAAAATACTTTTTTGCCTGCGAGGGGGATGAAACTAAGGTAGACCATTTAGTATGATTCCATCTACAAGATAATACCCGTGAGTGTATTAATTCTCATTGATATTGAAATTTACATAGGGGATAATTCCATACTTGAGCTTCTCGAACAAAGGCGATTTTTGCAAAACATTTATGTTATTTTGTAAACCCGTAAGACAAAAAAAAACATGCCATATCCAACAATCATAAGTAGCGGCAACTTCCAAAATAACAGTTGGTTTTCGATAATGACCCTTATATTGACCGGCCCATTACATAGGGCATCACTGCCAGACTTATGCAATCAAGACTCCATAGCATTCCTGGAAACCCTTTATCCTAGTTTTGCTTTAAGATTTCTCTGACATCTGCCTATGTTGCTTCTCGTAAACACGTTGGACCAAATGATTAATCATAGTCTCGCTAAACAATGAAAGATACATGTATGAAGTTGTTTTGCCCATATAAAAATATTCATTGATAGAATCCGTTGGACGACAGTAACCTAAAATCTTTAGGGCCGATGTAACCTTTTTTTATGGACTATGAACTATAATATTTAATACATCAAACTAATAAAATCCAGGTTATACCTGACAAAGCTCTTCAGTAATCTTTATCATCAAGTGTCGGGGCATGCGGAATCGACGTTTGAAATCTTGATTAGAGAACACGCAATTGATATTGAAATAATCGTACATCAACTTCTGGTGGAACTAATCCCCCCCCCCCCCCCCCCCCCCAAACACATAACTTATTGTTAATACTTCTCTTGGAAAGTGAGCTCTTGGTATCTGCCTGATGAATGTGCCAATATCTTAGTGTTAAACAGTTCTCTATCTTCATCTGTCTCATCATCCAATTGTTGCAACACCCAAACATAAGTTTGTTGTTGTGATCTTCATCATAAGAATCCATAGATTGTAAAATTAAAAGTAAAATAATTAAATAAATCTATGAATTTATTTTACAATAAGGAAAAAGGTATGAATTTTGTGTAAAGAGTGATGTGAGTTATAATGAAATTGTTGGGTGTATGTATAGTGGTGAAAAATTCGGCCTTTTAACCTGAATTTGGTTGTTGCCTGAAAATAGTCGTTAGCGACCTAGTGTCTACCAATCTTTGAAGTTTTGGTTGCTGGCGACAAAGACTTGATCGTCAGCAACAAACACTCAGTCACTCGATAGAAACTATGTCGTTTTTACTATATTTCTCATAGTGGCACAACTAGTTTTCCCTACCATCCGGCATGGCAAATTAGCTTTTTTGCCCAGGCGTATAGGACTTGGCCTAATCCTCTTAATAGATTCCTAAACATGATGGCATATCCAAGGAGGTTTACTATCATCCTCTTTTAGGTATCTAATTGCGGTCATCAAGTCTGAATGGAGGGAGATTCTAGAAAGATCCTTCGCCTCCGTGAGAAGTAAACCTGCCTAAAGAGCTTGTAGTTCATGAAGAGTACTTGAGGAAGGAGGCGAACTGTCAGTCACAACACCAAGAGGGGTACCAATATGACGTAGGACACGAGTAATGGTAATATTTTCTAGTTTTGTTTCTAATAGTTTTAGGTTTCCTTGTTGCTTAAGGATTCCATTTGTTTTTAGGTTTAGATTTCCTAATTATAGTAGTATTTTATTTTTAAGTTTTTCTATAAATAGGCACCTTAGCACTGCCTATTAACGCATTCTTTTTCTTTCATTATTAATATATAAAAAAAGATATTTCTTCTCCAATTATCGGTGTTTTTAGAAAACAACTTTTAGTTATTTTCCTAGTTGTTTCCTACTGCGTTAGTTGGTATCAGAGCAATCTGAAATCTGGAATGACGGTGCGGGTGTTGCAGGTGTTGAAGCAATCTGGAGTGCAATCAACACTCATACATTAAGGTTCGATGAGATTCAACAGACGTTGAATCAAATCGCAACTAACTTGGCCACCTTACGAAATCCGAATGAAGTTCTGAATCCAGAAAACCGTCTAATCAGAGAAGAATATCCTAGGGCTAACCCAGCAAGAGGTAGAGGTAGAGGCGGTGGCATAAGAAGAGGTCGAGTAACGGATAACCTCCAAGCGCATGATAACGCAGATGAATCTGATTCGGGCAGTGAGTACAAAGGTAACCAAGGAAATCATCAAAGAAGACCTGAGGATGAGTATCGGTTTAAAGCGGATCTGCTTGCTTTTAATGGGAACCTTTAAATTGAAGAGTTTCTCGATTGGTTGTCTGAAGTCGAAAGGTTCTTTGAGATGATGGAGATAGGTGAAGACAATATGGTGAAGTTGGTTTCATATAAATTAAAGTCTTCTGTAGCGGTATGGTGGGATCAGTTACAAACTAATAGAAGGAGACAATGTAAAGATGTTGTCATGAGTTGGAGAAAGATGAAGAAGTTGATGATGGGCAGATTCCTTCCCCCAGATTATGAACCATATTTGTTCTAATTATATCAGAATTGTTACCAAGGTAATCGATCCGTCTTTGATTATACTTCAGAATTCAATAGACTTTATGCTCGAAACAATCTAATGGAAACTGAAACTCAACGTGTTGCGGGGCGTTATCTGAACGGTTTGAAACCTTTGTTGAGTGAGAGAATTGGGTTGCAAGTATTATGGAGTGTTGATGAGGCACATAATATGGCTTTGAAGGCAGAGATGATAGAGCGGACAGTTCAACCTTTTAGGAAGTCTAATCGTGTTGAGTCATCCTGATAGAGACATTTATGTGTCTAATTTGTTCCCAATTTGTATATTTTTAAAGCTCGATTGTGTACTAACTGTGTCATTTTCTGTACTTGTAGGTATTTTTGGAGAATTAATAAGTGTGGAAAAAGTTGGCTAAAAATTTATAAAGGCACCCACTAAATTGATAAAGGCACACATAAGAAATTATAAAGGCACCCAAGCTTTTTATAAAGGCACCCAAACTTTTGAATTCAAATGAAATTGTGGCGGGAACATTTTTCTTCTCAATCTGTGAGAATCTGTTGCGAGAGTTGGAATATATTTTGGCAATATTTTGTTCGGCCTTCACTAATAAGAATCTTAACAGGTTTGGAAACTCGAGAATATCAGAAATCTCGTGATTAAGTGAGTAGCATCAGGAAAGAAATTATCGGGTAATAAAGAAGATTAACCCGAATATCTTTTCTCGTGACCAAGAGCAAAGGCAGGATATATTCTCGAGTTCTGGAATAGAAACAGAATCAAAAGAATAATCGTGAGCTAACTACCATGAAGAAAATACGAATATTCGGTGATCAAGATCATGATCTGTTGAGAATGATTCTCATTAAATAAAAAGATGTTTGCAAGATTTGGAAGAGGATTTGTGGTTTTATTATAAATATAAGACATGGGTTATCATCAAGGGGGGTGGGTCGAGGCCTTTGGCAGAGAAAAGAATCGAAAAAAAGATACACAAACAAACTCATTTCTGCTGCTGCTGTGAAGAACCTGAAGAACATAAGGCAGGTCTGAAACGTCGTTGATAGAGTTTCTGAAACAGTCGTATTTGTACAGCAACAGAGTCCGTTCTTTTTCCCGTAATTTGTTATCTCTTCTGTAACGCAGAGAATACGCCACTGTAACGCTTATAAGCGTCTCAGATTTCTGTGTAACTATTTTCTTTTCTTTTTCTTCTTGTTTAGCACTTTTTGAGCTTTGTAAAATTATTTTTAGAAAGTGTTGATCATGAAGAGCTAAACCTCATTTGCTGAGGTGACGGAGGAATCCATTGTTTCAATTAAAGTGGTACATTTCTATTTTTAATTAATTTTTACAATTTCTTTTATGATTATTTGCCTTGATTAAAAATTTAATTAAATGATTTTTATTAAGCAGTTGTGATTTCGTTAGATGGTATATGCTTTGCCTAGGGTTTAGATATTCCATGCTTTTGTTATACAATTGTTATTCTAGAAATCTACTTGTTGCAATATTTTAGAATCAAATTAAATGAAAGAATTGCATGAATATTGAGTAGATTGAATCACTTTAAATTGGTTAATGGTGAAATCCATAATCTCAGTAATTTGTGAATATTATATTAATCTTTTGTGCATATTTTTAGTTTAAAATTAGTTTATTAAAATCTAAAATCAGTCTTTACAAGTTCGAGAAACAAACTCGTTTTTACCACTATCTAAAATCACATCACATCTTTATCGTATAGTCAGAATGCATCTTCGACTCAATCTACTCAAACTACTCAACGTTTTGTGCCAACACGCGATGTAAGTAGTACACCAAGAACTAAGCCATCCACTGTTATTCAGAAGGAAGTACAAAGGAGTACAAATCCTTACGCAAAACTTACACCTTTGATTTGCTACAAATATCGTAAGCCAGGACATACGTCTACCAGGTGTCCAGATGGAAGGGGTAGAACAGTATACATGGTTGGCGGGGTAGAAGGAGATCTAGATGAAATAGAAGAGCAAGGTGAAGAGGGATTCGAAGACGAAGATTTGGCAGAAGAGGACGGAGAACATGCTAAATATGTAGTGGAGAGAGAGGTATTGTTGGCACCCAAACAAGATTTTCCCACGCAACGACATAAGATCTTTCGATCTTTTTGCTAAATCAAGAAGACAATATGCAAGTTAATAGTCGACAATGGCAGTAGTGAAAACCTCATATCTCAAAAGTTGGTACAATATATGAAGTTACCAACACAGAAGCGGGAGACTCCTTATAAGATTAGTTGGATTAAGAAGGGTCTGTTAGAGGAAGTGAGCGAGGTATGTTGCGTTACTTTGTCCATCGGAAAGTTTTACTGCGAAGAATTTTTATTTGATGTGGTAGATATGGATGCTAGTCATGTGTTATTGGGTAGGTCGTGGAAATTTTATGTAGATAGCATATATCGAGGTAAAGAGAATGTTTATTCCTTTACGTGGAAGGGTTACAAGATTGTTTTGAGTCCTAAGGTGTGGGGCAGTCCCAAAACTTCCAAAGTGGAGGGTACTTCTTTCTTGACAATTGCAGACTCTGGGGATGATTTTGAGGCCGATTATAAAGAAGTGGGTGAAGTGCATGTTATGGTTTTGAAATCAGTATTATTGTGTGAGGAGCCGAAGTCAGAGATTCCAGAAATCATACATCAGCTACTCGTGGGTTTTAATGATATTATTTCTGATGACCTTCCTAACGAGCTACCTCCTATGCGCGATATTCAACATCACATTGATCTCATTCCTGGAGCGACTCTCCCAAACCTTCCTCATTATAGGATGAGTCCGAAAGAAAATGAGATTCTTCGTGAGAAAGTGGAAGAACTGCTACACAAAGGGTTCGTACGTGAGAGCATGAGTCCATGTGTTGTTCCTACACTATTGTTTCCTAAGAAGGATGGTAGATGGAGAATGTGTGTTGATAGCAGGGCAATCAACAAGATTACAGTTAAGTACCGGTTTCCTATTCCCCGATTGGATGATATGCTGGACCAGTTATCAGGATTACAAATCTTCTCTAAACTGGATCTTCGTAGTGGGTATCATCATATTCGTATCCGTCCAGGTGATGAGTGGAAGACAGCGTTCAAGACACGAGATGGATTATATGAGTGGTTGGTTATGCCTTTTGGTCTTTCCAACACACCTAGTGCATTTATGATGGTAATGAGCCAGGTATTTCTTCCTTTTATTGGAAATTTGTTGTTTTATATTTTGATGACATACTTATCTATAGCAGGAGCGAGGAGGAACATTTGCAGCACTTGCAAAGTGTACTAACTGTGTTGCAGGAGAATAAGTTATTCATCAATCTGAAGAAGTGCAGTTTTCTCACAACGAGGTTGTTATTTCTGGGTTTTGTGATCTCTTCTGAGGTGTAGATGTTGACAAAGTAAGGTTCATTCGTGATTGGCCAACACCTCAGACTATGACAGAAGTGCGAAGTTTTCATGGGATTGCAACATTCTATAGGTCATTCACAATTTCAGTATTATAGTTGCTCTTATTACAGAGTGTCTCAAGAAAGGGAAGTTTTATTGGGGCCCTGAAGCTGAATCCTCTTTTGCTTTGATAAAAGAGAAGTTGTGTTCTGCACCTGGCATTACCTGATTTTGAGAAACCTTTCGAGGTTGAGTGTGATGCCTGTGGAACAGGTATTGGAGGTGTTCTTTCTCAATCCAAGCGTCCAATAGCCTTTTTCGTTGCAAAGTTGTCTGAGGCACAACAAAAGTGGATTACTTATGATCATGAGTTTTATGTTGTATTCCGTGCTTTGAAGTATCGGGAGTATTATTTGTTGCATTCGGAGTTCGTTCTTTATACAGATCACCAGGCTCCGAAGTACCTTAACAGTCAGAAACAGATGGATAGCATGCATGTAAGGTGGTCAGCGTTTTTGCAGAAGTTCCCAATGGTAATAAAACATAAAGCTGGGACACTTAACCGTGTAGATGATGCCCTTAGTCGTGCAGCTTTACTAGTAACCATGAGTGCTAAAGTAGTAGGTTTTGACTGTTTGAAGGAATTATATGCTGAAGATGAAGATTTTAGTGAGATTTGGAAAGAGTGCCATGAGAATGAGAAGAGGGTGGTTAAAGATTTTCGTATACATGATGGTTATCTATTATATCTTGATAGGTTGTGTATTCCACGAACTTATTTAAGGGGGAAGCTAATCCGTGATCTTCATGGTGGAGTTCTTAGTGGTCATCTCGGGCGTGATAAGACGATAGATTGTCTGCAGGCCAGGTACTATTGGCCACAACTAAAGTGAGAAGTGGGTACCTTTGCTCGTAATTGTTATATCTTCCAGACATCAAAAGGTCAGTCTCAAAACACTGGTTTGTACATGCCTCTCCCTGTTCCTGATCGTATTTGGGAGAACTTATCTATCGAATTTGTGTTGGGACTACCTCGAACCCCAGCGAGTAGATTCTGTGTTTGTTGTGGTTGACAGGTTCTCAAAGATGGGCCATTTCATTCCTTGTCGTAATACTTCGGATGCCAGTCATATTGCTAGGCTATTCTTTCGAGAAATTGTTTGTTTGCTTAAGGTTCCTAAGTCCATCGTGTCTGATAGTGATAGTAAATTTCTTAGCCATTTTTGGTTAACACTGTGGAAGATGTTTGACACGAGTTTGAAGTTTAGCAGTACAGCTCATCCTCAAACTGATGGTCAGACGGAGTCTATGAATTGTACATTGGGTAATTTGATTCATAGTATATGTGGTGACAAGCCTAAACATTGGGATCACGTCCTGCCCCAAGCTGAGTTTGCTTATAATAATGTTGTTCATAGTGCTATAGGGCGATCTCCTTTGTCTTTGGATTATTTACAAGCTCCTCATCATGTTGTTGATATTGTAAAGCTCCCATGAGCTCCAGGTGTTAGTATTCCTGCTAAGAAGATGGCAGAACATGCTCGATCTGTGCAACTTGAAGTTAAGTAGAAGTTAGAAGCCGCTAATGCAAAGTATAAGATTACAGCAGACAAGCATCAACGTTCTAAGATTTTTAAAGAAGGTGATCAAGTGATGGTTTTCTTGCGCAAGGAGCGTTTTACTGTTAGTACTTATAGCAAGTTGAAACCTAAGAAGTATGGACCTTACAAGATTACAAAGAAGATTAACGATAATGCGTATGTGGTGGATCTACCTTCTAATTTCGGGATTTCAAGTACTTTTAATGTGGCAGATTTATACGATTATTTTATAGAGGAGCCAAATCTTTATCATGTTGATAACTCGATGACGAGTTCTTCTCAAGTGGGAGGGACTGACGTAGGACACGAGTAATGGTAATATTTCCTAGTTTTGTTTCTAATATTTTTAGGTTTCCTTGTTGCTTAAGGATTCCATTTGTTTTTAGGTTTAGATTTCCTAATTCTAGTAGTATTTTATTTTTAAGTTTTTCTATAAATAGGCACCTTAGCACTGCCTATTAATGCATTCTTTTTCTTTCATTATTAATAAAAAAACAAAAAAGATGTTTCTTCTCCAATTATCGGTGTTCTTAGAAAACAACGTTTAGTTGTTTTCCTAGTTGTTTCCTGCTGCGTTACAATATAATCGCGAATTAGAGCTCCATAACATGCATCAATATCATTCAAGGATCCATCAGTATTGACTGATGCAACTCCCATCTTAGGTTATTTCCAAGTCACAACTCTTTGTGTAGGGAGAAAAAAATCAAAGCTACATCTCGTTCCATCCGTTAAGGACCTAGACTCATTACAATATGCCTAGAATGTTCGGCTTTGTAGAGAGGTTAAGTTCTGGTATAGGTCAATCGTTGACCTAATATGGTCGTCTGTCGATTAGATGAGCATAATCATGTCCAGCTCTATGGAGAGGCTAGGGTTTGATATGGCTTGTCCAACCATGGGCGCAAGATAAGCCTTTGTGCAATCATATGAGCAAGGTGAAGGATGAGGTTGAGCATCAACCTTGGGTGTTAAGGCTCAGTATTGGTGCTGAGGCTCTTCTGGGTACGAAGTCTCTCCTTCCACCTTGGATGATGAGGCTCAGCCTCCGCCTTGGATGATAAGGCTCAACCCCGCCTTGGATGTGAGTTTCGTCCTATGTTCAGATTCTTGTGAGACTTGGAAGTTGAACATACCCATGAATCTTGAGTATGCCTTGAATAAGTAATCATACCTGAGCTAGGCAAGTCGGTTCATAAAATAACCGTTTTTCCTATGGTCATAAAATGACCATTTTACCCTCCGCTGTAAAATGATCATTTTTTCCTTGGTCCGAAAAATCACTATCTACAGTACTGATAAAAAAAATTATTATCTAAAAAATCTCAATTCTTGAGTTTCTCCATGTTGAGTTCGCAAACCCATGAAAGGATTTATTTTCACCCTATTTACTCGCGCCTTCACGAACCTTAAATTTAGGTGTGCGTACTCAACCTTTTGATTTGCACCAGTTTACACACATATTTTTGAGTTCGCATCCCTACGTGTTAAGCTTTTTTTGATGCCTTTGTCAACTTTGAGTTCACTAAACTGTTTTGTGATTTCTTGAACCTAAATTACTGATTGGCAGACCCAGTAAGCTTATAACTTGGTTTTGGTTCATTCTCTCTTCTTTGTTTTCAAGGAAAACGTTCCGCACGCTTACGATGACTATTTTCAGTACTTTTCTTGTGCGGTAAACACTATTAGTTCTTTCCGAAAAATTGATCCAACTTGAAATCAAGTTTTTGATCTTTAATTAGGAAATTGCCACATTGTGTGCCACTTGTTTATTTTGGTAGTTTAAGATATCTTTATAAGTAGTTATCTTAATATAATTTACTTGAGCTTAATTTTTTTACTACTTTAAACTATGGAAATAACCTCAATACAAGTCAAGTTATATCTTAGGATATATGTTCTCTTTATTTTTAGAAAGAGCCTAGACTTAGCAGTATCGAGAATGTACTTGGGTTGCAAGAAATTCATTGCTTACATCTTAAGCAACCCAACCTTGATTGATTACTTTAAATTGGAGACACCAGGAACACAAAAAATTCAATCATCTACACACTGTGTATCTTGTTGTAAAGTTTGTCCTCCAATACCAAAGGTTCTTCGGGAACTAAGGTAAGATTATGAAATAATTCACTTGTAGATTCGTGAAGTGCAGGTTCGCCAATCTTTTTTTTTGTTGATAGTTTCGTAACCTGTATCTCAATTTGACCCGTTAATAATTATTGTCTATCGTAAGGTCCTTCTCTGCTATAAGGCGGTTCAAAAATTATTGATCAAATCCAAATTTTGATAGAAACTTCAAACTCGATTGCGTATAATATTTTATTAGTTGAAATTCAGTTTTAAAGTTCATCAAATAAATCATCTTAGACAAAGATCTATATTGATATTCATGTGAGATAGTTGATAAGGTATCTCTATAAATTTTGAGGAGTATAAAGCCTAGTCTTTTAGATTTAGACTCGTCTAGGTCAGGGAGTTGATTTATGTCACCTTGATCTATCATCAGAAAGGAAATCAGTTGGTGTCATGTTTGAGGCAGGGTAGCGCTAGTCTTCACGAAGGATTGTAGTGCAACTTATATGCATGTAAATGACTTTATCTAGGAGAATCAAATGCGTAGGTTCTTGCGAGAATCAAGAGACGTAGGGGCACAACTGGAGCATGGTAGCTTGGAGGGTTTATTCTGTCTCAATTAAATTCCAATCCGAAGACATTACATTAGGCTAGTGTTAGTAGCGGTTTAATGCAATGCGTGTTCAAACTGGACGAGGTATAATTTTTTTACACTTGCAATTTCTTCGTTAACAAATTTTTTGGTGCCTTGCTTTTATTATTTTTCTGCATTTATTCTTTATAACTGAAGTACAAGCAAGTTGTACGTTAATCATCATTGGGATTGAGAATCTCTTTTAAAATTATCCAAGGATATTTCTTGTCTGATTTTATTTTGAATTAGAATTCACACAAGAAATAGTCTATAGGTTTCAAAACACAGAAATTGATGATGTACTTGGTATCCTCACTTTTCAGAGACTATCAAATATTCGATGGTGTATCAGTGATGTACTGAATTGTCGTTGAGAGAATGTTTGTTTGCTTATCATATTGGGGATACCTCGATAATAACTCAAGATCGGATGTCCATTGATCTTGCTTCCTTCATTTTGATATCCCCTTACCGAAAAAAACAAAATAGGGAAATGAAAATTGGATTGTTGAGGGGATGGAGGAATCCCAATAGAAAAAGAAGTCTTAACGCTATTAAACTAACAAAATGTAGAATTAACCATATCAAAGGTGATGTAAAATAAACTCGTTATATCAAAAGTTGTTTGTATATTTAACGGTAACTGAAACCTTCTTTCTAACCTTGTTTGATTCCAATTGATTGAGTTATAAAACTCTTTTTAAACCGGATATAAGACGAAACCCCACCTTAATATACAAAAACTGATTATAAATATATTTTTAATTGAATCTGGACGCATCACGGGTTTCTTACTCGTATCTATCAATTTGTATCTATCAATTTTTCGGGCTTTTGGTTTCCTTTTTCCTTTTAAATGAGATATTATGATGTAGACAGCAGAAGTATAAGTGGGATGTCCAGAAATATAGACCCAACAAAAGAAGAAAAAAGTCAACGCCGAACTTTACCTCACCATAAGAGAACCCCTTAATCATTATGAAGTTTCAAATAACGCCCACTTTAAATTTATTCATTAACGAGTATCTAGAAGCTCCTCGAACCCAAAACAAGATTAATTAATTAAACCCATCTTGACAATAAATGTTTGATTAGTTCTCATCTAACCATTACATGTCTAGAAATTGAACCTGAAGCTTAAACATCTAATTACTTTAAACGATCGATCTAATTATGCCTTCAGGTAGCAGTGATCGCAATGGCGCGATGAGTGTCGATATAACCTCGACAGTAAAGAAGTTAAATCATAACGCAAGCGAACGAGATCGTCGTAAAAAACTCAACAATTTATACTCATCGCTCCGTTCTTTACTTCCTGGCTCCGACCACACGGTATGTTATATGGTTTCTGTATTAATCACCATCTTTTTAAATTATCATCTTAACGGCGACTAAATTTGTTGATAAGTAAAAGTCGTCTCCTTCGTGGGTCAAAAAGTTTGAGAACTGTAGATCCCAAAAAATTAGTATACTCCTAATTCAACAATTATATGGATCTTGGTTATATATTTTTATTTCTTACAAAAAATTATATCGATCATTTATGAATCCACACCTCCCGCCAGAAGCTTGGTGTAACCATGGTGTAAGATGTGATTTTACCCATATGCTGTACTGTGTGCAGTACAGTTTACCATGGAACTTATAAAAACACTTTGGTAGATAACAAATTTGTCCAAAAATTTTTTTGTCCAAATTACTGAATCAATTAAATGTCTTTTACACCTGAGTAGTGCGCAATTAGATTTTTTATTTTTTCATTCACTACACGTTCATAAATTTGATTACTTCTAACTTATATTTGAATCTGTAGAAAAAGCTCAGTATTCCGGTGACGGTTTCTAAAGTGGTAAAATACATACCAGACTTGCAAAAACAAGTAGATAAATTGATACAAAGGAAAGAAGAGATTTTAACAAGCATTTCTAAACAGCAAACAGCTAGAGGAGGAGATCATCTTATTAATGATTATAGTAAGTCAAGAAAAGTGTCAGCCATGAAAAAACAATCGTTACCAACTGTATCAGCAAATAGAGTTGATGACAGGGAAGTTGTAATTCAGATTTGTTCGTTAAAGGTTAACATACCTTTATTATCGGAGGTTTTGCTAAATTTGGAAAGGGAAGACTTTCGGGTTCTTAATGCTTCAGCTTTTGACTCTAATGGTGATAGGGTTTTTTACAATCTCCATCTACAGGTATCTATTATTACTTCAATTTCTCTCAAATTTTTCTTTTAACTAGATACTAATTATATTGGAAATAGGAGAATTATATGTTAGTATGGTTATTTTTATATTATTTTATGATTTTAGCTCCAATTTTTTTTAAAAAAATCCAAATAAAAACAAATTTAAAATTAATTTCGTGATGATATGTTTTTATTATAAAACCCTAGTACAAAAAAACTAGTAATAGGACTCTCAACCATCATTCCAGACAGGTTGGTTATGGCGGGCCGGCTCCAATTCTAAAACATTAATTAAATTTGACTTGTAAAATTATAAAAAAAAATCCAAATACGTGGGAGGTCCCAACTTATGATAGATAGCTCATAACACTACCAGTGTAACCATTGTACTAGTTGACATGTTATGGCTAAATACAATTAGCTTTTGATAATTGAATTTAAGAAAATATTAAAAAGAATTGAAATTTGATTGATACTTAAAAGAAAGTTGAAGCTAAAAGTTTATCCAGAATTACGAATACAATCAGGATTGAAAGCAAATTGAACATGGTCTGAGAAAAAAGATTGGTGATTCGATTCGTGTCACTCGTAAGTCGGAAACTAAACCTGTGGTTTAGCGCTAATTCGACTCAATTAATGGGTCCGATCTAACATTTTTTCAACAAAAATCAAAATATTTTTATAATATTTTAAAAATTCAGAAAACTCGATTTAATGTAAGCAACTACCATTTGACACTTTCATCTTTTCAACACTAGAAATACAATACATTTTTCTCTTCCATTTGACTTTAAAAAAAAAAACGATAGGAAGGAGAATTATATTAAAAATTTGGAAAATATACAAAGTCTATTGATTGACATTTTTGATATTGCATGGTTTTGGTTAACAGGCGAAAGATACACAAAGTCTACACGGTGAAGTATTAAATGAGAAGTTATTGTCTTTGTGTGGAAAAAAAGTTTATTCTTCATAATTATTTCACCGATGATCATAGCCAAGGAAAGAAGGTGTCGCCAAACCAATCCCCAAGTAAAAAAGCTGATCAAAGTATGCTCTATTGATAAACAAGTGAAAGTTGGAACAATTATTATAATTATTATTTTTTATATAGTTTACGTAGAGAATGAATAAGACAACTATTCAGTGTAAAAGTATACAATTGAGTAATCTTAAGTAAGGTGCTGAAATGAGTTAAAGTGAGTGTGTTACTCAGATAATATCAATGAGAAAGCACACGACGGTAATCTAAGTAAAAGCAATGTAAATAAAGCAAGTAACCAAATGAACACTTAACATAGGATATTTTACGTGGTTCAGCTACGCCTACATCCACGGGGTAATGAGTGATATAGTTTATTAAGTATCTTTGGTGAGATTACAATTGAAAGTCGGAAAGCTATGATTACAATGATTTAACTAAACTTAAGACTTTCTTCTCTCTCTTAGCTTTAAAAAAATGTTCGATTCTCTTGAGATCAAGTCTAATATTTATAGACTTTATTCTTGCCATCTATCTTTAGCTGCCCAGCTGATTGATGTGTCTCTTTCTTGTGCCCATTAAGGATCTTCGTTCGCTGGGATGTCTCCACCTGTCTCCGTGCCCCTGACTCAGCATTTAATGCTGAGTCGAATCCAGCCACGTGCCTGACATATCTGATAGAGGCTATGCTCGAGTGACGTTAGAAGATAATATGTAGATCTTCCATGTTGTTTCCTCGAGACGTGATAAAGTGAATCAGATGATGATTCAATACATCTCTTTGATTCCGTGCTTCTCGTTTGTAATACATCTTTTATGTAGGACTAGGCTCCTGAATGGCGCCACATGTCCAATCAGAATATTTGTATTCACAGTTTACCCATTTTCTTTCTCATACCACCAAGGGTAGAATGGAAAGAAAAATACTCACGTTTGCCGTCATTTAGCATGTTTCCCACGATCTGCTGCAACTTCTATTCACGCAATCAATTTTCCCTAGGATCTAGAACTGACTAGGCTTTGGATATCCCCCCCCCCCCCCCTTTATAAAGGAAGACTTTGGAAAGAGAACAAACATTCATTTTGTTCCTTTCTCCCTTCTTCTTCTTCTTTAAGACTTTTAGTCTTTCTGTCTTTTCTTTGTTGAAGTTGTTCTTCAGCGTTCGTCATCTGATCTTCTTCATCGTGACTTAGTGAATATCCAGTTGGAAGGGCTGAAACAGAATCTTGAAGATCAAGGTGTGGCTGGTGATCTTGAAGATGCTCTGCGACAATTGAATGGGAGTAAGAAAGCTTTGGTTAGCGCTGAGGCGTCTCGTTGTGGTTGCTGTGCGTAAGGCTGTTGATTCATCTTATGCAGCTGAACTCTCTAAAGTTCAGGTCCGTTGAAGCTTTTACGCTTTTTTTCGTAGGATCTCAACCCACTCTTCTTTTATTCTGAGTCCCTGCTTAATCCTAGGAACCGTTGATTGTGAGGAGATATTAAATCTCCGTGGATATAAATTTCTCCTTATGTAAGATCTCTGGCGGTCTCAAAAGGATAGTAAGACCTTGCCCCTTGAGATAAGCCAAGCCATAGCCAAAGCGGATTTGTTGGCCTCACAAGTTCGTGATCTTGCGGATGAGAGGAATGATTTTGGTAACAAATGGATGCACTTATGCCAAGTTCACACGTCTATTGTTAATCGGAAGAATGATACTATTTCCAATCAAAAGAGTGTCATTACTGATTATGAGAAGCGTTTATTCTGTGTTCCTTCTCAGTCTATGCTTTATTCAAATTTGGATAAGGTTGCGCTTAGTAAAGTTAATGAAGAGAAAATACAGCTACAATTGGATATTCTCAATCTTAGGAATGAACTTTCCCATATCCGTAAGGGCTTGGATGATGCTATAGGGGAGATTGCCTCTAAGGAGTCTGCTTACGCTACCCTTAGCCGTAAATGAAGGTTCTTGAAGAAGATTTTCGTTTCTTATCTTCCGAAACACCTCTCTTCGTTTAGAAAAATTGAACTTGAGCTCGAATATGGTCCTTTTTCTGAGGATTTTTGTCGCGTTGATGCTGAGAGAGAGGAATTGTCTCATGCTATAGAGAATCTCTTTCTTATGCAGGAGGTAGCTATTTTTGTTTATCATTCTTTTTTCTCACCACATGTTTATTGCTTAATCCTTAATACGTGTTTGCGTAGAGCTTGAAGATCGCATTTAGGGATTGAATATGAGGATTAATAATTTGGAGACTGAAGTTGCTGGTCTCAAGGCAGAGGCTAAGAACAGAGTGATCTTTCTACTTGTAACTTGCATTTGGCGGAGAATCATGATACCCGTGCCAAGGGATTCGAGTCTGAAAACCAAGTGATGATCAAGGAATTTGATGAGCTACGCAAGTCAACTGCTGCAACTTTGGATACTCGTGAGGCGGAGCTGAAGAACATCTATCAAGCTTCCATGGTGGAACAAGTGAACACCATGTTCCGGCAAGTGGAAAGTCGAGTTCATAGCCTTACTCATACCGTTGTTACTACTGAAGATTATCGGAGGTCCACTGCTTTGCTGCGCAAGTAGATGAGCTTTTGTAGAAAACTTGTTGTGTATAACTTCTTTGAGTTATACTTTTGCTTTTGGACAATAACGTTTTTTTTGGGTTATTTTTTTGTTTTGTTTCTTTCTTCATGGTTGTGAGAACTTTGTCTTACTGTTCCTTTCTCCTTTTTTTTATAACCCCGAACCACTTGAAGTGATAACTATCTCCTGATCGCAGTTGTTTGACTCCTTGTATGTACTTGACTTTCCCTTTGATTCATCATCTGTCCTGACTTTACCATCTTATCTTGAACCTGTTTTTTTAAAGAAAAAAGTGTTTATCACGAAGTTGGTTAGTGTAGCTATTTAATCTTTTACAGGTTAGTCCATGTAGATGAGATAACTCGCACTTGATTAAAGTAATAAAATGAGTATGTCAAAATGAAGATTCGTAGTGTATACTCTTTCTATTGGTAATATTTTTGACCCATATTCTATATCTGTTGAGAGTAATTTGAACTCAACCAACCAAGGATGAAAAGAGGTAATAGCTACGATGGAGTAGTGCTTCACCTTTCTTTGTTAGATCTTGAAAAAATGAGAATCTTTTTTCAGAAGTAAAAAGCGATTGAAATGCTTTAAAATCTGAAAATATCAAAAACACAAGGACACAAGTCCCTGTTTCCAGCGCTAAACTGTAACGACATTTTTTCCTGTAGTTTACATAGAGAATAAATAAGACAAAAATTCAGCATAAAAATGTGCAATTGAGAAATCTTAAATAAGGTTCAGCTATGCCTACATCCACAGAGTAATAAGTGATATAGTTTATTAAGTATCTTTGGTGAGATTACAATGGAGAGTCGGAAGGCTATGATTACGATGATTTGACTAAACTTAAGACTTTCTTCAATCTCTTAGCTCTAGAAAAATGTTCAATCCCTTAGTTGTGCAGCTGATTGACGTGTCTCTTTTTTATGCCCGTTACGATCCCATTAAGGATCTTGGTCCGCTAGGATGTCTCCACCTGTCTCTGTGCCCCTGACTCAACATTTAATGTTGAGTGGAATCCAACCACGCGCCTGAAATCTCTGATAGAGGCTACGTTCGAGTGACGTCAGAAGATAATATGTAGATCTTCCACGTTGCTTTCTCGAGATGTGATAAAGTGAATCAGGTGATGATTCAATACATCTCTTTGATTCCGTGCTTCTCGTTTGTAATATATCCTTTATGTAGGACTAGGCTCCTGAATGACGCCACGTGTCCAATCAAATTTTTTGTATTTACAATTGTTTTGTTTTTTGTCGTTATAACGAGGTTATCCCCGTGGCAGTTTCATTAAGGGTGAACTACCTGACCTCTGGGTGTTACATCACGGATATATATGCATCCCGTGATAATATTTAGGAAATAATATATTTTTTTTTTGTTTTTTTTGTTTTTGTTTTTTTTACTTCCCTGCATTTGATTTTATTTTCATTTTAGTCGCTATTAAAATAAGGAACTCAAAATTAGACTGTTATAATGATTGTTTTTAGTTTTTCTGGTTTATAAACAATTGATTTAGTATGATCTCCACAATGACTACAAACATACATATAACAACTGTAATTTCTCTTCTCTATCCAAAAGCTACCTTCCGTGTTCGCTTAAAAATATCAAAAGCATAAGTTTTGATCAAATAATCATATCAAACGCTTATTTTATCTCCTTTCGTTTTATGATGTATGCTCAAGCTTAATTAACAATCAACAAGCGTATAAACACATGGTGTAAGATGATATTTTAACTTATCAAAAGTGTGCAGTTAATCATCTTTGTATAGGGAACATGAAAAATCAAAATGACTCCTCTTAATCCCTCTTTTGTGCTCCATCATTTGTGATGGAAGGAGATTTATAGAAAATATTATTATTTGTATTTGTATTTTATTAATGATATTTTTCGTAGGAAATAACTATTTTACGGATTTCTTATTTAGGATAATTTTAGAACGGTCTGAAGTTTATTTTAAGAGTTTTAACAAGTTAGGAAAGTTGTCTAAAGGTTGTAGATACCTTAGGAAACAAGTTTTTAGGTTTTTGATAAGTTTAGGGTTTGTTTAGTAGGAGTTATCTATATAGGAAGCTCCAAAAACAAAAATTGAGGCAGTTTTTGATTAATTAAAATTATCTTATTTTTATTAAACTTGTTGAATCTATTGATTTTGATTTTTATTCATAGTTGGATTTACCACGAAATATGAACACTAATGATAGGTGTATAAAAATTCTTAATTACTATCAAATAATTAGGTTTTTTTTGCTATTTTCTTTTGTATTTCACGTATATTATGTTTATTTTCTATTTTATAGGTATTTTGGAGTAGTAAAAGAAGAACCGTAGAAAATGGCGAAAAGTTCATTCCACGGGCAAGTGCTAATGGAATTCCAGCCAGGGCAACCAGCTGAATTTGTTCACTTAACGCTGAAGGGCAGCCAAGTATAGGGCGCCTATATCCCCTTCCAATTATTACCCTAAAATATAGATAGAGTTTTATTCTTCATGTCCCATTCTTTCTGTGCCGTCAAAGCAGAAATGGAGATGCCGGCAGTTGAAGAGAGAAATGAAGAAGCTGAGTAAAAGTATCAGGGAGGAAATTAGAGTTGTTGGTGCTTGATTGTGATGAATCTGAGAGGGAGAAGAAGCTTGTGGAGTTCGAATCGTGAATGAATAGAAGATGATGATGCTGTAAATAGGTTTGAACTGTGGAATCTAGGGTTTTGTAGATGAGGAATGAAGCTGTGTTTATGGAGCTCGAGTAATGAAATGAAAGTAGTGAAGATATTAGATCTTCAGTTTGAGAAGATGGATTTGTTGCTAAGGTTTGTGGCTGTTAAATGAAGAATTTGAAGATCAGATGGAAATGGATTTGACTCAGATTGTGTCGTTGTTGATGAATCTGTGAAGAAAAGCCTGAAGTGGAGTTAGGTTCTTGATGATGTTCTTGGCAGAGAAAGAAGGGGAAAAAAATTAGAGAATGAATTTGTAGTGGTGGTTCTGAATCTGTAGTGAAGATGGAGATTTAGCTCTTGATCTTGGTGGTACTGTGGCTTGAATTCTATTGGCAGAGAAAGCAAAGAGCAAATGAGTTGGTGGTGATTCGAAGTCAAGAGCACGACAGTGAGTGAAGAGTTGATGTGGTTCTATGAGAATAGAAAAAGAATAAGTGAATCGATGGGGTTGTACTGCTACCAGAGATTGAAGAAGAGAAATTATCCAGGAATTGAAGTTGCGGTGTGGATGAGTTTAATGAAGTCTTGCAGTGAATGAAGGGGGTTGCCGTGAAATAGGTTTTGCAGTAGTGGTACTGAGAATGTGAGAGTAAGTTATGGAGCTGAGATGCAGTTTGTGCTGCCGTGGATGTGGATGTGGATGGATATAATGGGTGTTGGTGTTATTACAAAGCAGAGAAGAATCAATGGCTCGAATTGACACAGGGAAGAATGGTTGAAGCTGCATAATGAGCTTAGATGTATGCTAGGAACTGTGCAGGGAAGGACAAAGCATAATGGCCTGAATTTTGCAGGAAATTAGCTAGATACAGGGGAAGCTCTGTCGAAAATAAGATCCAGGCGACCGATCTGCCTCACTTGACTAAGACCCAACCATCCGAATCGGACCAGCTGACTCGGTATCTGACTCTCTCCCATGACCCAAGACCGGTAAATTGATCGTTAGTTTTAACGTCTGACCATTAGTTGACTCCGATGGCTGGTGACAGTTTCCCGGTTACCTGAACTGTTTTTTTGGCGATTTTTCCGGCAAATTCCGGCCACTTTTTTGAACCTCCGGCGACTAATTTTGGATAATTTTTTTAGGAGTTTTATTCTTAATGGACTTACTGGACTTGGATAGGAAGAGTTTGACCTAATTTTGAAAACTAGAAGAGCTATAAAAGGGAGAGTCCTCCACAACTTTTACACATTTTTTATAACTGATTTTTGGGAGCAAGGAGCAAATGATATTATTCTCTTCCACACATCTAGGGTTTGCTTTGTTTCTCATCTTCTTAGCGACTACAGAGGAAAGACTAAATGGCTGACTAAAGATTAGATTTAGTCGATAGTCGGGATTTATATGGTGCAGTGGGTCGACGAATTTTAGTGGATAGTCGAAGAAATCGACTGTAGCTGACTACTTCTAGTCAAAATTTTAGTGGATAGTCGGTATAGTCGAGCGGGCTCGTAGTGTACCGCTTGATGCTAAGCGGCCTCACAGGAACTCGCCCAGAGCCAAGCGTTATTTTGGGATAACGCTCAGAAACGCTGCCGGTAAGCTAATGGATCGCCTGATCAAGCGTTATCCTAAGGGTTCGTATGATGAAACGGAGTACTAGGATAATACTCACCACCAGGCGTGGCACTAGAGATACGTCCTATCGAAACGGTGTACTAGAGATCCGCCCAACTCCAGGCGATATTCTAGAACTGCTCTTGTGTTATGGGCGTTACTCCAGAACTGCGCTTGTGTTATGGGCGTTACTCTAGAACTGCGCTTGTGTTATGGGCGTTACTCTAGAGCTACGCCCAACACCAGGCGAGCTTCTAGAATGCCGTTGTAAATTTTTTACCGTTGAGTGTAGCGTTGTTGAGATGTTACCGTTGAGTTTACCATTCACGTTGCAACGATTATTTTTTTACACTATATATGGAATACTAATCCAATTTCATTTTACTAAGCTCATTGCTATCTAGTTAGTATTCGAAAATAATTAAGTTCTTTTTCATTTAATAAGTTTCCAGATCGATTAGAATTATGCCGCCATCAAGACCACGAGGTCCAAATGTTACTACATTTGAAGATTTAACGATGTGTATAATCCATTTGTCAATATCTCAAAATTGTAGTATTGGTACCGATCAATCAGAAGAAAAATTATGGTTTCGCATATTATGTCAGATGAAAGAAGCCATACCTTCGATGCCACAACGCAGTTGGACCTCCCTTCAGAAACGATTTCAAATTATTAGTAAAGATGTGGCACTTTTCTCTGCAAAGGAGGCGGAAGTGGAACGTGAACATCATACTGGATGGGGCCCCGAAAATAAGGTAACTACTCATTTATTTTTGACCATTACATTAATGATTATAATTGAATTTCCTCCACTAAATTGAATTTAAAAAAAGATTGCAGAAGTAAAGAGGCTTTTCAAGGAAGCTAACGGTGGGAAAATTTTTAAGCATGAAGAGTGCTACACAGTTATGTTAGATAATATAAAATATTCCAGACGATCGACAGCTGTTTTCGATTCATCACAAGCTGAGTCAGATTACGAAAGCGGTGAGGACAACCTGGAAACACAAGACTTAGACGCTTCCAGTGGCTATGAAGACATAGGAGATATCCCAAACACATGTATTCGTCCAATGGGAAAAAAAGAGGCGAAACGACAGAAGACAAAAGGGAAAGCAAAATATAGCGTCCAACAAGAAATGATGGAAAATATTTATATAGAGCAACAAAACTTCAACGCCAAATATTCAGAACAAACACAAATGAAGCTGGCGCAGAGAGAAGCCGAGGTTGCAGCAAAACTAGCTAGGAAAGAAGCACAAGAAGAGTTTCGTATAATGACGATGGATCTCTCCGAGATGGATGATGTATCAAAACACTATATCGATCTTAGGAAAGCAGAAATTTTGAAAAAAAAGATTAAACCAATCATAAAGGATTCTGGGAATACCTTAAACCATTATGAAGGACAATCTTATTAGCATTGTCATATTAAGTTTCATCTTTTATGAATTAATATAGTTTTTTTCTGTTTATTTTTAACTGATATATTGTTATCTTTTAATATATCATAATTTTATTATAAATTTCATTTTTTTTGTTTTTTAAGATTAATTCAGATACAACGGTCTGATTTTACTTTCTTCAAAAAAAAATGACCGTTGGCACTTCATTTATAAAATGAACGTTGTCATACCCTATTCCACCACACTGACCTGCAAAGTCTCATCTTCTGCACAAACAACACAATTGTTGAAAGAAATTCAAACAAAACATACATAATGGAGGGTTCAAGCTCATCGCCAATTAGCAAGTGTTTTCTTTGTATTTCTGCTGGTCATGTTGCCAGAGATTGTCCTTGGGAAGGTAGAAAATGCACACTAACCAACTGCAAGGGGTACCTGTTTCTTAGAAAAGCAAAAAAAGGAAATACTGGATTTCAACCTTATGTAAAGTGCAACTACTGTGGAGTTTTCATCTGGTTAGATGCTTATGTAGCTTCACACCAAGGCATTCCACCACCCACTCCACCAATTTTACCAGATGATGAAAAGTGGTTACAAGAGAAGCAATTTTAATACTACTCATGTGGGGAACCTGATCACATGGCTTACAACTGCAGAACAAACCTCTTACCATGCACAGATCCATGTTGTGATGGTAAGATGAAGCGGCTCACTTCTAAAAAACCTGAATCCATTGGAAACAAATACTACTTATGTCAAACATGTAAGAAGGTTAAGTTTCAATAAATATGTAAGCAACTGTTGGAATATGTATGAACTAAGATAATGTCATACTATTATAACTAGGTAATAAAGAAAATAACTTTGCAACTGCATATTTTTTCAATTTTTACTTAAATTAAACAATTTCTTTTATTCAATTAAACTCGAAAATTATAATTATCAATAATAAATTCAATTCAACTAAAATACCAATAAAAAATTAATCCGAATTTGAACTTAAATTCAACAATTTATTCTATTCGATTAAACCATTAAATTTTATTCAATTAAACCCTAAAATTCTCATTATAAATTAAATTCTCATTATAAATTAATTTTATAAAGTTTAATGTTATTATAAATGAAGAAGGAAGTAGAATGGGGCGGGCTCCTAGGAGTCCGCCTGGATGAATTTATACATTATTGTTACCGTTGTCAACGGCTATTTTTTCTGTATTTTCATACACCTATAAATAAATGAATTTATAGCTATCATTCCCATTTCAAATCTACATTTTTTACATTTCATAGAAAATTTCTAATCTATCGTTTTCGTGTAATGTCGGGTTACGAAAATTTTAGGCTTAATGTAGAGAATTTTACCCTAGAGGAAGATTTATCCTTATGTCGAAACATAGTCTTACATTATCCAGCAAGGGGTCATGAACGTCGGATGAATGGTTCAATGAGCATGCAATGGTTAGAAGATATTCATGCAAACTTTTGTAATGAAACCGGTAACCCCAATAACCGGAACAGAGCAGGGCTTTTTTGTCGATATGTGAAAATCACAAAGGAAGTACTAGAATTTTCTACTTTAACCTGTAAGGTGAATGAAAGAAGAATTAGGAACGAAACTGATGATGAAATTGTTGCCAGATCTCTAGAGGAATGGAGAAGATGGAAGCGTTCAGATTTCAGGTACCATCCTCATTTCGAGATCTTAAGGGTGATGGAAGAATACAACCCTTTTGTGTTGACTATTCTCCGAAGAGGTGAAGAACGTCGTCCCGGGCGTCATACGAACCGTTGAAGGTTTGATAATATGTTTGTTTAAGTGTTTAAGTGTAACCTATTGATTTAGTATATTTCATCTCCTTTAATGTATGCCTTTTCGATTCAATGAAATGATGTTACAAAATAAAGTTACTTCCGGTTACAAAAAAACTCTGGCTAAAATTTGATAAAAATTCAAAACAACCAAACTCTGCCAAAAGTTTGAAAAATATCTCAAAATCGGTTGTGAAAGTGAGGAGTTACTTCCGATTACATTTTGGACTTAATGAATTCGTAGCTTTCAACAAATGTGAACTCTTTTCCTTTTTCCTGATAGTAGTGCATTTTTGCGAGATCCTCCTACACAAGCATAATTAAAAAAAAAAAATTCTTCAAGTTTACTATGTTGTTATTGGAAGACCAAAGAACTTAGCTTATGTAAAAGATACTTACAAATTGTTGGATCGACAATCCTAAATCGGTGGGTTTAAAAATCCATTGTTGTATAGCTATATAATCAGCAATCCCTTTTCGGACAAATTGGTATCTATCATGAATTTTTTCAAGAGATCTTTGGTTTGGATTTCCATATTCTCGAGCATATTGGATATAGATCCTACCCCAAAAGGTTTCAGGTTCAACCCTTCCAGCTATGACATCTTCACGTATGCTTTCGTTATGCCATGTTTTGGTTATAGCCAAGTCTTCAGCTGAATCAAATGTTTCCATGTTTGTAGGTAGAGTTATGAAGTGAATTACAAAGAGGAGATGATTAAATGGAATTTGTAGAGTGTATGAAACTAGGTGTTTGTGGTATTTTGTAGAGAACACAGATGTATTTATAAGATAAAGAGAGAGACTTAACGGCTAGTATTTTCAAAAAATTACTACTTAGCAATTGAGTTTGTAATTTATTATCAAAAAATTGCATGAGCTAATAAGTACAGCTAAACTCACTTTTGCAGGCATCGCGGCTACACTTAGCATGTGCAACAAACCTTTAAACCCTAGGTGCCTCTAGCGGACGAGTTTTGTCTCGGGAGGGTTTACAAGAGATTTACGCACAAAACCTATCCAGAGGATTTACAAAATTTTAATCGTCACCAAAATATGACCATAAGTGTTCGATCAAGTCATTTCGCAAACGTAAATGAGTATCTTTGTCGAATATTGCACGTCTGCGTTCGTCCATTCTCATTTGAGAAAGTTCTGCAGTGTCGTATCTAGAAATATTTACCGGTGCACCGTGGCTGAATTGATCATATTCATGGGGCCACTCACCGGGTAAACGCTCATCCTCCACTATCATATTATGTAGAATGATGACAGTTTTTATTATATATGCTAATACGTCAGGATTCCACATTCGTGCAGGTTGCTTGATGATTGCAAATTGATTTTGCAGTACTCCGAAGCCGCGTTCTACATCTTTTCGGCAAGACTCCTGCATAGCAGCAAATTTCTGCTTCTTCTGAGAATCTGGATGTTTAATCGACATCACAATAGTAGCTATCTCCGGGTATATTCCATCACCAAGAAAATACCCCATATCGTACTGATTTCCGTTGACAACAAAGTTCACAGCTGGTGCTTTCCCGTTTATTAGCTTTTTAAAATTTGGGTTGGGTTCATGATGCGAAAATTAGGGTTGCTTGGTTTTTGTAGGAAGATAGAATGGGGCGGGCAGCTAGGATTTCGCTTGGAAATCCAGGCGAGGCTCTAGCACACCGCCCGTCCCATTCTATACACGGTACCCTCGCACATGTGCAATGTATTCAGGCAGTATTCTAGCATTCCGCCCCATCAGGCGGGGTTCTGGGATTTCGCCAGTCTCTCTGGCGTGATCCTAAGACTCCGTCCAAGTACAAGCGTTATGCTAATACTCCGTCCAATATCAAGCGAGACGCTAGGATTTCGTCCCACATCAAGCATTACGCTGGAATTTTTCCCGTCCCCCTAAGCGCAACGCTAGAATACCGCTCAATAACAGGCGAATTGCTAGGATACCGCCCGACTATACACGGATATTCTTACACCGGACAAAAGACTAAATTTTTTAGTCTTTGGTCGTTTAGTCTAATCTTTCTCCTGTGGATGCTCTTAACTCAATTAAATTTTACGAACTCCATAGCTATGGGTAGCTAAATACATATTATTGGTTAAGAATTAAATTTATTTCTCAAACATGGTATTTGATTAATACATTAATTTTGTCTCAATATTTGTCGTTTATGATTCATTGTTTATAACTTTTGCATGATTTGAATACTTCGTTGGTTGAGTCCGGAATCAATTTGACTTGTTTTCATCTCTAAAGCTAAATTAGGGTTTTCAATAGGAAAAGTTGACAAATTCTGATTTCAAGTAGTATAAGTGTGGTTGTTGCTTGTAGTGATACATACTAGCAACCACATATGAATCATAACCTTTGTTAAATTGAATTAGTGCGTTTCCACGTTTAATTACATTGATTAACCTTATTTCACAAAACTATGCTCATGGGGAATTAAACTTGATTAGTGCTATTTTACACGTTGAGTTATTTTCTAGGTAGAATTCATACTCACATCTTTTTAATGTGTTTGTGATAATTTTCGAAAATAAACGGGATACTCTTGCGATCAAAGTATTCTAGGGTTTTTGACAATAAGATATTAAATACATACTAATTATTGAGAAAAATAAATGTTTGTGAATGATACAATCCCTTAACAATATCTTCATCATCTTGATTACTTTCAACTATTTACTTTACTTTCGTTTTAGCTTTTATTACTTTCATAAATTCTGAAAAATCTCCCCTTGTTACTTAAGAAATTGAAATCAAATAACAACAATAGCCTCCCATGGAACGAATCCTTCTTACTATTGTACTTAATCCATATTTTGTTAAAGTGAGAAAGTGAATATAATTTTGACGTGCTACGACACACATCAAATTTTGGTGTCGCTGCCGGTGAGGCAGTGGATTGTTATTTTGCTTTTGATTTCTTATTGCAGTTTTTAACTTAGTTTTTGTAGAATCTGTTTTCAGGTATTTCTTTGGTGAATGCTTAAAGATGGTAGACCAAGTTCCATAGGTATACGTCTTCGATAAGGCACTTTACTAAAAGACTTTGTTCGAGCGGTGAACACTCCTCTTCCTCGTTCATCGACAAGTGAATTCGCAGATACAGACGTAAAGGAAGAACAAGAAACAATGGGTGACCGTACACTCAAAGGTTGATGTATTCAAATTACATCAACCTTCGAGTCAAGCCAGGGTTGATCCGTGAGTTTCCCAAGTTTCATGGAATGACTAATGAGGATCCAAATAAGCATCTTATGGAATTTCATACCATAGTCATGGCCATGCTACCTGCTGAAACTGACTCAGATGGAGTCATGCTACGAGTTTTTCCTTTCTCATTAGTAGACACTGCCAAAAAATTGTTGTACTATTTGCCTCCTGGTAGTGTCACAACATGGAACGGTATGAAGAAACTATTCTTAGAGAGATATTTTCTTGCAAAAAAGGCAACGCGGACTCGCAAAGAGATTTGTAGCATCAAGCAAATGGCAGGAGAGACATTGTATGAGTGTTGGGAAATTTACAAGAGATTGGTGGCCAGTCGTACACATCACCAATTCAGCGACTTAATGCTAATTCAGTGCTTCTATGAAGGTCTTCAACCGAGTGATAAAAACCTCCTTGACGCTGCAGGTGGTGGTGCATGGGTGAACAAGATGGTAACACAGGCGAGAGAGTTGATTGAGAACATGTCAGCAAATTCTCAACAATTCTCACACCATGGGTCGGAACCACTCACAAAGAGAGTTAATAAAGTTAGTGAAGTTACCAAACTCCGCCAACAAATGGGAAATATGGAAGCAATGATGCAACAAATTGCAGTCGCGGTGGTAACATCTTCTTTAACTATTGAAGTCGGTAATGAACAAGCTAACGCCATCTTCCTAAATCAACAAAGAAGGTATGATCCTTATTCCAACACTTACAATCTGGGATGGAGAGATCACCCCAAATTTAGTTATGCAAACAAGCAAGTTGCGGTTCAACCACCTTCTTTCAACAACTAAACGGGGTTCCAAGAACAACAATTTTAGCCAAGGAAACAACCTCAAATACAGAATTCAAGCTCGGAAGAAACGTTGAAAGCGTTCATGTAAAGGACCGACAATACAATTAAAGACCTACAAACTGCAGTCACAAAATAGTGGGAAACTCCCTTCTTAACCTCTTGTTAATCCGAGAGAGAATGTTAATGTTGTTACATTGAGAAGTGCTATACAACTTGTACAACCTGATACTACTGTTACGAGCGATAAGGAGACTCAAAAAGAGCCAATTTTGAAGGGAGAAAATGCTAATTCTACATAAATGCATGAGGTACCTAAATCTAAACCCAAAACTCATGTTTCTACTTACGTTCCTCCTTTACCTTTCCCTTGCAGATTTGCTAATTCCAAGAAGGTGGAACAAGACAAGGAGATTTTGGACATATTCAATAAGATACACGTGAAAATTCCTCTCATTGATACTATCAAGCAAGTTCCCAAGTATGCAAGGTGTTTGAAGGACTTATGTACCAACAAACAAAGACTCGCTGATAATTAGGTAATGAGTGTGGGGGAGAATGCTTCGGAAATCTTGCAAAAGAAACTCTCACTCGAATATAGAGATCCCGGTAGTTTTGACATTCCCATTACTATTGGTAACACTAAACTTACAAAAGATATGCTAGACTTAGGAGCATCCGTTAATGTGATGCCCGCATTAATTTATGAATCTTTGAATTTAGGTCCTCTTAAGAATACGGGTATTGTTTTCAACTAGCGGATCGGTCTAATATTTACCCTAAGGGTATTGTTGAGGATGTTCTTGTGCAGGTTAATCAACTTGTATTTCCAGCTGACTTTTGTATGCTAGAAATGAATGATGGATCTCCGGATTAGTCCATTCCGTTGTTGCTTGGGCGCCCCTTTATGAGAACGGCTAAAACCGTCATTGATGTTGACAAGGTAACTATGGAGTTTGATGGAGAAAAAAATACGTTTCAACATTTTTGAGACGATGCGATATCTTAGTGATGTTAATTCTTGTTTTTCCATTGATGTTATTGATACTCTAGCGCAACAAATGTTTGAATTGAATATTTTAGATGCTCTAGAAACCGTTCTCATTAAACCAATTGATAAGAAAGTGGAGTGTGGCAATGAAATTGGGGAAACCCTTGGTGATCTCAATTCACTTCAAGAGGACCCAAATGCTCATAATGTTTCTTTTATATCTTTACCATGTTCTATTGAAAAGCTTATACCCTCTATCTTGCAGGCACCAAAACTAGAATTGAAACCTCTCCCGGATCACTTGAAGTACTTGTAATTAGGTGAGAAGGAAGAGTTACCGGTTATAGTTTCTAATGAGCTTACGAAACTGCAGGAACAAAGACTTCTTAGGGTGATAAGAAAGTACAAGAAATCCATAGGATGAACAATTACCGATATCAAGGGAATAAGCCATGCTGTTTGTATGCATAGAATACTTCTTGAGAAGGGTGCAAAGCCAACTATGAAACCTCAGCGCCGTTTGAACCCTCCGATGATGGAAGTAGTGAAGAAAGAGATTCTCAAGCTATTAGATATGCGAGTTATCTACCCCATATCCGGTAGTAAGTGGGTAAGCCCGGTACAAGTTGTACCAAAAAAATCGGGCGTTACGGTGGTACAAATTATGATAAGGATGAACTTGTACCAACTCGTGTGCAAACCGGTTGGAGAGTTTGCATAGATTACCGAAAATTGAATGCAACCACTAGAAAAGATCATTTTCCCTTACCTTTTATTGATCAAATGTTAGAACGTTTATCCGGACACTCTTACTATTGTTTTCTTGATGGTTATTCAGGTTATAATCAGATTGTGATAGCGCCGGAAGATCAAGAGAAAGCCACTTTTACATACCCGTTTGGCACTTTTGCCTGTAGATGGATGCCGTTTTGGTTTGTGTAAGGCTCCTACTACTTTTCAAAGGTGTATGGTGAGTAACTTTTTGGATTATGTTGAAAACATTATCGAAGTATTCATGGATGATTTTAGTGTCTTTGGTGATTCCCTTGACCTATGCTTGAACAATCTTTCATTAATCCTTGAACGATGTGTTGAAACAAACCTTGTGCTCAATTGGGAGAACGGCCATTTCATGGTAAATCATGGCATTGTTTTAGGCCATATTATATCTTCTAAAGGCTTGGAAGTAGATAAATCTAAGATTGATCTTATTTGTTCTCTTAAACCTCCCACTATGGTGAGAGAGATTTGTGCTTTTTTTGGTCACGCAGGATTCTATCGCAGGTTTGTCAAGGATTTTTCCAAGATTTCATCACCTTTGTGTCACTTGTTGCAAAAACATGTGGTCTTTAACTTCGACGAGAAGTGTTTGGCGGTATTCAATCGTTTGAAAGAACTTTTGATAACACCCCCTATCATTAGACCACCGGACTGGAGTAAGCCTTTTGAACTAATATGTGATGCTAGTGATTACGCGGTTGGTCTTGTTTTGGGACAACATATTGGGAAGCTACCCCATGTTATTTATTATGCTTCTAGAACACTCAATGAGGCCCAGCAGAATTATACCACCGCCGAAAAGAAGTTGTTAGCCATTGTTTTTGTATTAGAAAAATTTCGTTCTTATTTGATTGGTACTGTTTTTTCTGATCATGCATCACTTAGGTACCTACTTACAAATAAGGATGCAAAACCAAGGCTCATTCGATGGATACTACTCTTACAAGAGTTTGACATCGAAATCAAAGACAAAAACGGAATTGAGAACATCATTGCAGATTACTTGAGCCGTCTGACTGTAGACGAAGAAGTTGTCCCGTTGCGTGAAAGTTTCCCGGATGAGCAACTTTTCTCAATCATTATCACAGAACCATGGTATGCTGATATTGTTAATTATTTGGTTTCTAAACAAATCCATAGTAACTTGTCTCGTGCTAAGAGAGACAAACTTAAAAGAATAACGAACCTGAACATATGGGATGATCCATACTTATTGAAACATGGTAGTGATTAAGTACTACGAAGGTGCGTTCCCGAATCTGAATTTCATTCTATCTTATCTTTTTGTTATTCTTATGCTTGTGGAGGACACTGTGGACCTAAGAAAACGGCACTTAAAGTTCTGGAGAGTGGTTTCTATTGGCCCTCTTTGTTCAAAGATGCATATGTGTTTTGTACTACTTGTGATAGATGCCAAAGAACAGGCAATTTAGGTGCTCGAAATCAAATTCCACAAACTTATATTCAATCGATTGAAATTTTTGATGTATGGGGCATTGATTTTATGGGTCATATTGTTAACTCTTTTTGTAATTTCTATATTCTCCTCGTTTTTGATTATGTTTCTATATGGTGGAGGCAATAACCACCCATACTAATGGTTCTAAACTGGTTACATATTTTGTTAAAGATTGCAAGGTTTGGGACTCTGAGAGCCATAATTAGCGACAGAGGCTCACACTTTCAAAACAGGTTCTTTCGGGACTTGTTGAAAAGGTAAAATGTTTCGCATAGGATTGCAACACCTTACCATCCTCAAACTAACGGACAAGCTAAAATTTCCAACCAAGAAGTGAAATTCATCTTAGAGAAGACGGTGAACCCTACAAGGAAGGATTGGAGTTTACATCTCAATGATGCGTTGTGTGCTTATATATACACATACAAGACTCCTATCGGGATGCCTCCCTTTAGACTTTTGTATGGTAAACCTTGTCATCTTCCCATTGAACTTGAACATAAAGCTTTTTGGGCTATTAAGCAATACAATATGGAGATGGATGGTGCGGGACAACAAAGGAAGTTAACTACATGATCTAGAAGAGATTCGTAATGATGCATTTGAAAGCTCACGTATTTACAAGGAAAAGACGAAGGCATTTCATGATAATATTATTTCTAGAAAACAATTTTGTGTTGGACAGAAAGTGCTCTTGTTTAATTCTCGTTTACAATTTATTTCCCAGTAAATTACGTTCTCGTTGGATTGGTCCTTTTATTGTGCTTAATGTTTATTTCCCATGGTGCAGTAGAGATCCGTAATTTGGCTACACACAAGGGAGTAAAAGTGAATGGGCACCGGTTGAAACCATATTATGAGAATTTCACTTCGGAAGTTGTGGAAGGCTTTAATTTTGTGGAAGCAATCCCTCTCGAGAAGTAAAGGCGAACAAGTAGAGAGTTGGGCTGACGATTTTAAACCAAGCGCTGCATGGGAGGCAACCCATTGGTTTAGTATTTCTTGTATTTTTTCTTATTATTTTTCTAAATTTTTATATCATTATAGGATTCCCACCTTGATTTTACATTGGATGAGTCAATTTACATTGAGGACAATGTAAAGGTTAAATGTGTGTGTGTGTGTGTGTGTGTGTGTGTGTTTGTGGGGGTATTCACTTTTAGGTAGAAAATTTGCAACTTTTTTGTAACTATTTGGATGAAACCTCAAACTTTTAGATATTTTAGAGTCACTTAGTATACTTCTATCTACGTTTACATACGCAGTTCTTACCAAAATAACTTAACTTAGAAGTATTAGAGAACTATATTCGGGTTCTTAGTTGTTGAGAGGCTAGAGCTGACAAAAAGGGACTTAAACCGCCGGTGGAAAATTAGGTGCAGAAATAATATAATATTAGAGAGATTCAATACCTATTGTTACATCAAGCGAGGCACCAGACCTTCAGTTCTTTGTATCTGTCTAAAAATTATCCTTTAGAGTGTGTATCATCTTATGCTAATTCCGGGTAGAATGATGAGCTACCCAACTTCGCACCAATTTCAGCACTACTTTTTGATAATTTGAGTGCTAATTTCTATCAATCATGAGGGTGACATCAGAATTACGAAAAAACCTTACCTTGTAGTTTGATTTGCAGTTGGAACCACTCTATTCTCTCTCTCTCGATACCAACAGGTCCATAGAAACACCATCATCATCAAAAAGCGAAACATCACATATTTGAAGAAAGTTGAAGACGTTCAAGGTTTATAAGCAACGGTACAAGAAAGAGCTAATTTTATATCCTAGTTGAAGAACTTATGTACAAGAGCGAAGAAAATAAAAAGATGAGAGTTATTGAAGTCTATCATATCGAGACAATACAAGTTGTGAATAATCAAGTGGTAAAATCCTTATCCCACGAACATATTAGTTTATCATATGTTTTATTTTTATTTTTATTTTTCAGTTTGTATTTCATACTTTATTGTCTCAAAGAAAAATAAAAATAAAATCAGAAAAACAAATCAGGAAAGAAAAGAAAAAATATTTGTTTTTATTGTTTTAGTATATATTTCTTTTTGTATTTATTTGTGAAGGCCGTGGGAAAGAAGAAATCTATTAAGAAGTTTTAAGCAACAAGAATTTGAGAAGATAGGAGTTAGAAATTGTGGAAGTTTTATGAAGTTCAGAAGTTCATCATCTATAGTTGAAGCCGAAGACATTTATATGGAAAGCTGTGAGAGTGGTGTTGATTGCAAATTGGATGAGAAGGTGAGTGAGCTCATCAGAAAATGGGTATTGAAGTTCAAGAGTTCATCATCTCACATAGTGGTTGATTTCCTTTCGTAGAGATCATCAGAAAACGGGTATTTTTCTTCCCAGATTTCTATGGGATATTCAAATATAATTCAGAAGGTTTTTTCTTCCCACCATTTAACGTGTGCAGAGTTCCATCTTTATTCCTGCCTGCACATAAGAGAACCACAAAGTGCGTATTTTGAGTGCAAATTCATAAAACCCTTTTGGTGAGGCAGAAACATTCAATCTCTTTCGAACCTGAATTCTTTCATATGGTGGTTTTATCCTAACTCAAGAGTTAAGCATGAGAATAATGTTCTTTGATACATCTAACTTCTTATTATTAGTGTGCAGAAACTTTATGTCCTTTTAGCTTTTTGGATGTATGTGCTTTGGAGTATTTGAAAGTTGGAGTAGGTTCTATGGGTAAATCTCTAGTAAACCCTCATGAGTCTATAACTCGTCCACTAGGGACACCTAGGGGTTTAAAGGCTTGTTACAATGCTAAGTGTAGCCGTATCCTCAACGATACAGAGTTGTTGTATTTTAGTTTGGTTAGTTTAGTATTAGTTTAGTTTAGTTTGCTCGAGGACTAGCAAAGTCTAAGTGTAGGAGAATTTGATAGGTGTATGAAAAACCTTAATTACTATCAAGTAGTTATGTTTTCTTTGCTATTTTCTCTTGTGTTTCGCTTATATTATACTTGTTTTCTATTTTATAGGTATTTTGGAGTCATTTGGTGTAAAAGAAGAAGAACTGTAGAAAAGGGTAAAAAGTTCATTCCACGGGAAAGTGCTAATGGAATTCCAGCCAGGGCAACCAGCTGAATTTGTTCACTTAACGTTGAAGGGCAGCCAAGTACGGTCACCTATACCCCTTCCATTATTACCTAAAATCTAGATCGAGTTTTTATTCTTCATGTCCCATTCTTTCTGTGCCGTCAAAGAAGAAATGGAGAAGAAGGTTAATGGAGACGCCGATAACTGAAGAGAGAAATGAAGAAGCTGAGTAGAAGAATCAGAGAGGAAATTAGAGTTGTTGGTGCTTGATTGTGATGAATCTGATAGGGAGAAAAAACTAGTGGGGTTTGAATCGAGAATGAATAGAAGATGATGATGTTGTAAATGGGTTTGAACTGTGGAATCTAGGGTTTTGCAGATGAGGAACGAAGCTGTGTTTATAGAGCTCGAGTAATGAAATGAAAGTAGTGAAGATATTAGATCTGCAGTTTGAGAAGATGGATTTGCTGCTAGGGTTTGTGGATGTTAAACGAAGAATTTGAAGATCAGATGGAAATCGATTTGACTCAGATTGTGTCGATGTTGATGAATTTGTGAAGGAAAGACTGAAGTGGAGTTAGGGTTTTTGATGCTTTTCTTGGCAGAGAAAGAAAGTGAAGAAATTAGAGAATGAATTTGTAGTGGTGGTTCTGAATCTGTGGTGAAGATGGAGATTTAGCTTTTGATCTCGGTGGTACTGTGGCTTGAATTCTGTTGGCAGAAAAGGCAGAAAGCAAATGAGTTGGTGGTGGTTCGAAATCAAGAGCACGGCAGTGGGTGAAGAGTTGATGTGGGTTCTGTGAGAATTAGAAGAAGAATAAGTGAATCGATGGGGTTCTGCTGCTACCAGAGACTGAAGAAGAAAATTAGCCAAAAATTGAAGTTGTGGTTTGGATGAGTTAATGAAGTTTTGCAGTGAACTAAGGGGGGTGCCGTGAAATGGGTTTTGCATTAGTGGTACTGAGAATGTGAGAGTAAGTTATGGAGCTGAGATGCAGTTTGTGCTGCCATGGCTGTGGATGGATCAATGTAGTTAATCTCGGATCTCGGTCTCGTCGCGGTCGGGACCTTGACACCTTGATAACGATATTTCAGGGAGATTATCGGTGAAATATCGGGAGTCCCAAATCTTATATCCAACTATTTTTAACTATCTTCGAATTTTCAACAAGCATATACCCTTAATATCGGTTGAATCTCGGCCGTATCGGCCAAATCTCGGCCATATCGGGCGAATCGCGGCCGATATTCACGGTGAAATCTCAGTCAGCGCAATTTCGGATATCGTCAAGGTATTCTTCCGATACCTTGAAAAGCGGCGATATCTCGGCTGTTACGGCCGAGATTGACTACATTGGGATGAATATAATGGGTGTTGGTGTTATTACAGAGCAAAGAATCAGTGGCTCGAATTGATACAGGGAAGAATGGTTGAAGCTTCATAATGAGCTTAGATGTATGCTAGGAACTGTGCAGGGAAGGACAAAGCATAATGCCTGAATTTCGACGGCAATTAGCCAGATACAGGGGAAGAAGACCCGGGAAAGTTAACTCACCGATCCAGATGACCGATCTGCCTCACTTGACTAAGACCCAACCATCCGAGTCGGACCAGATGACTCGGTATCTGAATCTCTCCCAAGACCCCCTGACCGTTAAGTTAACAGTTAAGTTTAACGTTTGACCGTTAGTTGACTCCGAAGACTGATGGCAGTTTTCTGGTCACCTGAACTGTTTTCTGGTGACTTTTTCAGCCACTTTTATACCTCGGGCGACCAATTTTGGATAGAATTTTCAGGAGTTTTATTCTTACTCATGGGCTTAATTGGCTATTAGATGGATTTATTGGACTTGAATTATGACTTGGAGAGGAAAAGTTTGATCTAATTTTGGAAACTAGAAGAGCTATAAAAGGGAGAGTCAATTACAATTTCTACACACTTTTTACAACTGATTTTTGGGAGCAAAGAGCAAAGGATATTATTTTTTTCTACACATCTAGGGTTTACTTTGTTTCTCATCTTCTTAACTCAATTAAATTTTGTGAACTCCATAGCTATGGGTAGCAAAATACATATTATTGGTGAAGGATTAAAGTTGATTTCACAAACATGGTATTTGATTAATACATTAGTTTTGTTTCAATATTTGTCATTTATGATTCATTGTTTATAACTTCTGCATGATTTGAACACTTCGTTGGTTGAGTCCGGAATCAATTTGACTTGTTTTCATCTCTAAAGCTAAATTCGGGTTTTCAATAGGAAAATTTGACGAATTCTAATTTCAAGTAGTATAAGTGTGGTTGTTGCTTGTAGTGATACATCCTAGCAACCACATATGAATCACAACCTTTGTAAAATTGAATTAATGTGTTTTCCACGTTTAATTACGTTGATTAACCTTATTTCACAAAATTTAATGCTCATGGGGAATTAAACTTGATTAGTGTTTTTTACATGTTGAGTTATTTTCTAGGCAAAATTCATTCTCACATCTTTTTGATGTGTTTGTGATGATTTTTGGAAATAAGAGATTAAATAGCAATTCTAATTATTGGGAAAAATACATGTTTGTGAATGTTACAATCCCTTAACCAATATCTTCATCATCTTGATTACTTTCAACTATTTGCTTTACTTTCATTTTAGATCTTATTACTTTCATAAATTCTGAAAAATCCCCCCTTGTTACTTAAGAAATTGAAATCAAATAACAACAATAGCCTCCCGTGGAACGAATCATTCTTACCATTGTACTTAATCCATATTTTGTTAAAGTGAGAGAGTGAATATAATTTTTATGTGCTATTATACACATAACCTAGTCGCATATCTATAGTCGTTATACGTATTGAATTAACGAACTCTGGATAAACACGATGTTAGGATATTTCTTTGAGGATCAACTAACTTCTATCAGTTTCTACCTATTTTATTGGTTACTTTTTCAATAATCTTATTTCGTTGTGATTTTATCATCTTTATACGCTTACAAGAACTTTTGTTTCCTTTGTATATCAAGATAATAAGTAACGAACTATGCATCTAAGTCGTAAGGTACAATACAATCAGTTGAACAAATTTTTCGTATTTGAGACTATTAAGCAAACCCCTCTTAACAAATGAAAACTACAGGTCAATTATCTATTCAGTTCTCATTCGAACAAATTATCCCAACCAAAAAGGAGGTTAAATTTGTAAATTAGGTTAGTATGTATGGGAATAGCGGTGCAAGAGAGTTGCAAATTTATCTAAACTGTAGCACAAAAACTTAGTAATTTATTTTTGTGAGACTGGTTAAAATATATTAAAAAGGTGACTAGGAGGTACAAAGGAAAACAGTTGCAAAACATAAAAAACGATAGAACAAAGAAGTTTCCTAGTTGAAAGGGTTATAAAACTCTCAAAATAAACCAAGGAACAACACACGTACCAAGGCCTAAACCCATATTCGTAAATCTTTTCTTTCCAGCAACACACTAAATCACAAAAGAATAGACCCCTAAATTCATTATTAGGCAAACCCAAATGATATTTTAATTTTTTACTGTTATAATTGTTTTAGCTTTATCTTTTGGCTTGTTGTGGAATACCCTTCTATTCCATTCCATCAAAACTTCCCACCAAATTTCTTGAGGTAAGTGATTCCAGATGAACTGGTGTCTCTAATTGTCTAATTTCCTTTTCCATCCATCAAAATACACCTTTATAGTTGAGGAAACACTAAGCTTATCTTGGAGTGTTGTAAAAAATAATTCTAGATGGCATACACATAGCTGCAATGAAGTATATTATGATTTGTGGTCTCTTTTTGTTGGTTGTAAAACCTACATTGGAAATTGGAAGTGAACTAGATAACTAGGGTTGAACAAGCATCCCATGATATAACCTAGATTAAAAATGACATCTTGGTTGGGGTTGTTTTGTTATAGATAAGCTTAGGTTTAGTAAAATACATGAATTCCATTCGATTGTATATGTTGTTTTTCATCTTGAAGAATATAATCAACAATCGACACAATGTATGTGTTGAATGGCGAAAATTGATGGTGTTCTTTATCAACAACAGTTGATACAATATTTATTACATAAACAATACCGACACTAATATCAATTCATAAACCTTAGTTTTGGAAAAAGCATTACAACTGTTGGGATAGTCATAAATTTCCAACCATGCCAACTGAAAAAAATCAACAAAACTTAGCATGGTGTTCATAAGTTTGTTTCGACTGGTATTCCTTATTTTATTATGTTGATTCCGAAATTTATGTTGAAAAAAATGATTAAAAAAATAATATTAAATTAAAAATAAAAGTAAATCAAACATACAAGGGAAGTTTAGCCATTAAAAATATATGGATAAGGGATTCCTCATTTTACTTCAAATCATTTTTAGTTTGTTTTGTGAGTGTATCCCAAATGTTGGCTCCTTCGAATTATCTAAACAATGAGTAAAAATCAAAATATCACAATTTTATTTTTTAACAAAAGATTTAATTGTTTTCAAATTTTGTGTTGTTAAAGAAGCCTAATTACGATTATATATAGAGAGAAGACATTAGGATGATCACCTATTATTATTAGTACAATCTATGTTCTTAAATTTTTTTGCGGAATTAAATAGATATACAAACTATATATTTCTGGTACCGGACCAGTGATAAATTCTCAATATTTTTTTATTTTTAATACGATATAAAAATAAAATTTACAATTTCCTCTTTTGGTAAAACCCACCATCAACTAAATGCATATGATTTCTTCCATTGTCCAAAACAAACCGATAAGTTTTCTTCCATTGTCCAAGAAAAACCGATAAGCTTTATTTCCATTGTCCAAAAAACAAACCTAATTAGGGATCTAGGTTTCAGAACAACAAGAGAAAAATTAACAAAAACAAAACTTACCAATTCAAAAGGGACTAAGATTTAAATTATATTTAATATATGGATTACAAATAATAATCCCTCTGTTTTATTTTTTTTATTTGATCGGTCTGTTGTATAAAAGCTGATCCGTTTATTTTAAAATTTGGTTTTATATATTTGAGTTATTTTATTAAACAATATAATATTTTTAAAATTACCTTTTTGATTAGTTATTGTAATTAAATTTTAGTATAAGAAATATGTATAATTTGATAATCATATTTGTCTTCATTAAATATGTGTTTTAAAATGCTTTCCAACAATGTAAAATTTACAAATATTCATGTCATAGTTTAAGAAGTACGTCATTTCCAAATTTTACTATTTTGTTATTCATATAAGGATATAATTGGAAACATTACCTAAAAGTATCCATCTCTACTTTTTGAGAGTCGGAAAACTATGATTACAATGATTTAACTAAACTTAAAACTTTCTTCTCTCTCTTAGCTCTAGAAAAATGTTCGATCCCTCTCTTGAGATCAAGACTAATATTTATAGACTTTCTTCTTACCAGCTATCTTTAGCTGCGCAGTAGATTGATGTGTCTTTTTCTTGTGCCTGTTACAATCCCATTAAGGATCTTGGTCCCCTGGGATGTCTCCACCTATCTCTGTGCTCATGCCTCAATATTTAATGCTGAGTGGAATCCAGCCACGGGCCTGACATCTCTAATAGAGCGCTCGAGTGACGTCAAGAGATAATATGTGGATCTTCCATGTTGCTTCTTCGAGATGTGATAAAGTGAATCAGGTGATGATTCAATACATCTCTTTGATTCTGTGCTTCTCGTTTGTAATACATCCTTTATATATGACTAGTCTCCTGAATGACGCCATGTGTCCAATCAGAATATTTGTATTCACAATTTTTTTTATTTTGACGTTGTAACGAGATTATCCCCGTGACAGTTTCTGTAAGGGTGCACTTTCTGATCTTTGGGTATTACATCACAGATATATATGCATCCCGAGATAATATTTAGGAAATAAAAATGTTTTTGTTAGAATGATTGTTTTTAGTTTTCTGGTTTATAAACAGTTGATTCAGTACGAGCTCCACAATGACTACAAACATACAAATAACAACTGTAATATCTCTTCTCTATCCAAAAGGCTCCTTCCCTGCTCGCTTAAAAATATCAAAAACATAAGTTTTGATCAAATAATCATATCAAACGCTTATTTTATCTCCTTTCCTTTTATGATGTATGTTCAAGCTTAATTAACAACCAACAAGCTTATAAAAAAATGGTGTAAGATGATATTTTAACTTATCAAACGTGTGCAGTTAATCATCTTTGTATAGGGAACCTGAAAAATCAAAATGACTCCTCTTAATCCCTTTCTTGCACAATAGAAAATAAATCTTTTATCTTATTATTATTATTTGTATTTTATTAATGATATTTTTAGTAGGAAATAACTAATTTTCGGATTTATTATTTAGGGTAATTTTAGAATAGTCTGAAGTTTATCTTAAGAGTTTTAACAAGTTAGGAAAGTTGTCTAAAGGTAGTAGATACCTTAGGAAACAAGTTTTTAGGTTTTTGATAAGTTTAAGGTTTGTTTAGTAGGAGTTATCTATATAAGAAGCTATAAAAACAAAAATTTAGACAGTTTTTGATTAATCAAAATTATCTTATTTTTATAAAACTTGTTGACTTTATTAATTTTTGACTTTTATTTATAGTTGTGTTTACTGCGAAGTCTGAATGCTAATATCATATCTATAATCTTTATTCGTATTAAATTAACGAAGTGTAGATAAACATGTAGATGTTAGGGTATCTCTTTGTAAATCAACTAACTTCCGTCAATTTCTTCTCATTTTATTGGTTACTTTTCAATGACCCTATTCCGCTACTATTTTATCATCTTTATACGCTTCCGACCTGCATCAGTCGGTTTCCAAAGCAAGGTCAATTTTAGGGATAATAAGATATTAGGGTTAATAATTTGTTACCAAGACGAGATTTATAAGATGTGAAGATCTGATCAAGTTAAAGAAGGAGATTCTGGAAGAGGTATAATATTTAAACCATGCTCGCTTATAGATGAAAACAATAATGAAGAAGACGACGTTGAAGATGTGTTTTGTCGCCATGAAAATGATGCAAAAAATCAAGTTATTATTGAGAGATATACAATTCCGATCTTTGATAAATATTTCGATGAGGAGGAGAATATGAAATTTTCTTCCAAAGCAGGCGAAGAACATCCTGATGCTGATAATGAAAAAAAGTCCAAAGAAGTTTCACATGATTTTCTGGAGTTGCATGGTGAGTTATTTAATCCTGATAGATTTATTAATTCGGTAATTCTTGATTTTGATGAGTTATCTTTGCCCGAGAGTAAGCCAGCTGTTGATTATTGTGATACACAAATGGTTTCTCATATCTACCATGATAAGGGAGAATTTGTTGAATCCATTTATGAAGATCCTTTTTGGGTTTCCATCATACCTCATGCTTCTATACGGGGTATAGATTATTTTTTTACGACATTAATTCATGTGCTTTAAGATTTTCATCAACGAGTTACACATGCAAAACATGGTAACGACAAGATTCAAGGACAAATCTTCTCCAACACTGGTAGAAAGATATAGGTAGATTTATGAAAAGATAAATCTATTAATTTATTATTATTTATATTTTATTCATGATATTTTTACTATAGGAGATAATTAGTTTTCAGATTTATTATTCAGGACAATTTTAGAATAGTCTAGAAGTTTATTTTAAGAGTTTTAACAAGTTAGGAAAGTTGTCTAAAGGTAGTCTATACCCAAGGAAATAAGTTTTTAGGTTTTTGATAAGTTTAGGGTTTGTTTTGGTAGGAGTTATCTATATAAGAAGCTTCAAAAACAAAAATTGAGGCAGTTTTTGATTAATTAAAATCATTTTATTTTTATTAAACTTGTTGAGAATATTGATTTTGATTTTTATTCATAGTTGGGTTTACCACGAAGTTTGAATACTAATCTTATATTTATAGTCGTTATTCGTATTGAATTAACGAACTCTGGATAAACACGATGTTAGGATATTTCTTTGAAGATCAACCAACTTCTATCAGTTTCTACCTATTTTATTGGTTACTTTTTCAATAATCCTATTCCGCTGCGATTTTATCATCTTTATATGCTTACGAGAACTTCTGTTTCCTTTGCCAAATTATGTTCATGTCATTTAATCATTATATGTTGTATATCAAGATAATAACTAATGAACTATGCATCTAAGTTGCAAGGTACGATACAATCAGTTGAACAATTTTTTCGCATTTGAGACTATTAAGCAAACCCCGCATAACAAATGAAAACTACAGATCAATTATCTATTCAGTTCTCATTCGAACAAATTATCCCAACCAAAAAAGGAGGTTAAATTTGTAAATTGGGTTAGTATGTATGAGAATAGCGGTGCAAGAGAGTTGCAAATTTATATACACTATAGCACAAAAACTTGGTAACTTTTTTTTTGCGAGACTGGTTAAAATATATTAAAAAGGTGCCGAGGAGGTACAAAGGAAAACAACTGCAAAACATAAAAAACGATAGAACAAAGGAGTTTCTTAGTTGAAAGGGTTATAAAACTCTCAAAATAAACCAAGGAACAACACAAGTACCAAGGCCTAAACCCATATTCGTAAATCTTTTCTTTCCAGCAACACACTAACTCACAAAAGAATAGACCCCTAAATTCATTATTAGGCAAACCCAACTGATATTTTAAATTTTTTACTGCTATAATTGTTTTAGCTTTATCTTGTGGCTTGTTGTGGAATACCTTTCTATTCCTTTCCATCCAAACTTCCCACCAAATTGCTTGAGGTAAGTGATTCCAGATGAACTGGTGTCTCTAATTGTCTAATTTCCCTTTCCATCCATCAAAACACACCTTTATAGTTGAGGAAACATTAAGCTTATCTTGGGGTGTTGTAAAAAATAATTCCAGATGGCATACACATAGCTGCAATGAAGTATAATATGATTTGTGGTCTTTTTTTGTTGGTTGCAAAACCTACATTGGAAATTGGAAGTGAACTAGATACCTAGGGTTGAACAAGCATCCCATGATACAACCTAGATTAAAAATAACAGCTTGGTTGAGGTTGTTTTGTTCCAGATAAGCTTAGGTTTAGTAAAATACATGAATTCCACTCGACTGTATATGTTGCTCTTCATCTTGAAGAATATAATCAACAATCGACATAGTATATGTGTTGAATGGCGAAAATTGATAGTGTTCTTCATCAACAACAGTTGGTACAATATTTATTACATAAACAATGCCGACACTAATATCAGTTCATAAAGCTTAATTTTGGAAAAAACATTACAAAACTGTTGTGATAGTCGAAAATTTCCAACCATGCCGATTGAAAAAAATCAACAAAAGTCAGCATGGTGTTCATATGTTTCCATGTCGACTGAAATTTTTCATTTTATTATGCTGATTCCGAGATTTATGTAGAAAAAATGATTAAAATTAATTAAAATATATTAAATTTAAAATAAAAAAAGTTAAAAATACAACGGCTGTTTAGCCATTAAAAATATATGGATAAGGGATTCCTCATTTTACTTCAAATTGTTTTTAGTTTGTTTTGTGAGTGTATCCCAAATGTTGTCTCCTTTGAATTATCTAAGCAATGAGTACAAATATAATTATTACAATTTTATTTTTCAACAAAAGATTTAATTATTTTCAAATTTTATGTTGTTAAAGAAGTCCAATACAAACTTGTGCATCGCAATATGTATTCTTACTAGTATATATATATATATAGAGAAGACATTGGGATGATCACCTATTATTATTAGTGGAATCTATGTTCTTAAATTTCTTTGCGGAATTAGACAGATATACAAACTATATATTTATGGTACCGGACCGATTATAAATTCTCTATATTAAATTAACATTTTTCGCCTTTGGTAAAACCCACCATCAATTAAACGCATATGATTTCTTCCATTGTCCAAAAGAAATCGATACGTTTTTTTCCATTGTCCAAGAAAAATCGATAAGTTTCCCTTCCATCGTCCAAAAAACAAACCTATTTAGGTATCTAGTTTTGGAACAACAAAGAGAAAATTAATAAAAACAAAACTGGCCAATCCAAAAGGAACTAAGATTTAAATAAAATTTAATATATGGATTATAAACAGTAATTCCCCTGTTTCATTTTTTTTTGTATTGATCGATCCGTTTCACAAAAGTTGAGCCGTTCATTTTAAAAATTGGTTTCATAAAAGCTCAGTTATTTTATTAAATAATATAATTTTTATTGAAAATACTTTTTTAATTGATTATTATAATTAAATTTTAGTATCAGAATTATATAAAATTTGATAATCATATTTGTCTTCATTAAATATGTGTTTTAAAATGCTTTCCAACGATGTAAAATTCATAACTATCAACGATGTAAAATTCATAACTATCCGTGTCATAGTTTGAGAGCTATGTCATTTTTAAATTTTACTATTTTATTATTCATAAGGATACAATTGAAAAAAATACCTAAAAGTATCCATCTTTACTTTTTTTTAGATAAAAAAAAGTTATTAAAATAAAATTCTTATCTTAAATATAATGAATCCTCTTCCAGTTCCTTGCATATGAAACTGGAGAAGAATCCCAAATGAGTTTTTAACCGAAGATAAACTGGTTCTTGCAAACTTTGCAAGAGTGTCTGCTGCTAAATTAACAATTTTATTTTTATGTATGCAAAACCATTGTTGAACATAACTTAATCTACTAAGATAGTCAGCTATAATATTTGAGGTAGTCCAGCTGACACTTTCAAAATAGCCATTTACATCTCTTATTACATTTATATTGTCTTCTATTAGGTGAATTTTCTGGAACTCTCTTGACATTGCCTACTCTACTGCCTCCAACATCGCCATTGCCTCGGCCTATTTATCTACCACGGTGGTGTAGATTATTTTGCTCCTCCAACAATACCTGCAAAATTTCTTTGAATTAGTCTAATTCCTGTATCATTGTTTTTAATATTAAAAGAAGCATCAAGATTTATCATTTCAAAACCCTTTTCTGGGGGTGACCAGTGATGTACTGCATTGTTTTGTATACAATTTTCAGAGCTATTTTTCTGTATACAAACTTCCCAATCAGATATATCAGCCTTTATCTTCTCTATAAGTTTATTAGGCTGCACCTGCACATTTTCAAAGATAACCAAACATTTATGTTTCTATACATTCCATAAAGTAAAACACATAGCTCTAATTTTCCTTTGAAAATCATCCTTATAGAAATTTAGGTCAAGAAACTAACTTTCTATCTATTGTGATATTGAAACATTCCCTGCAAGAGTTGACAGATTAGTATCCATAGCAAACCAAACTCTTTAGCCAATTCACATTGCATAAATAAGTGTTGAGTAGTTTCAGAGTATGAATTATATAATACACATTTAGTATCAACAGACGGGACAAACCTGTGGAGCTTAACTTTACTACGCAGGCAGTCACGAATACATTTCCACAAGAAATGAAGGACTTTTAGAGGCAAGTGCAACTTCCATAAGTTTTTCTAAGGAAAGCTAGATTGGGTTTGGACAATTTGAGGATATGTCTTACTGAATATAACATTATAGGTTGGCTTTACAGTAACAATGCGACTCCTATTTATGACCCATCTAATTTTATTAGATCCTTGCATGGAATTCTAATACTGCATATTTTCTCCACTAAAGAGTTATCAAATAAAGAATGTAAAATCCTAACATTCCAAGTTCTAGTATATCTATCTATAAGCTGATCAACAATTTTAATGTCTCTAGAGAGGTAAGTAGATGGCACATAACCTTCATGCTCTGGAACCCAAGCAGATTTCCATATATTTATATCCTTACATGTAGCAACTTCCTAGCAATAGTTTTCCTTAACTACTTGTAACCCTTGACAGATTCCCTGCCATATACACGATCCCTTATTACTCAAATCATCACTAAGAGGGTTTGAGTGTTTGAAATATTTTTGTTTTAAAATTTTCACCCACAAGTCAGAGAGACTATTAACCATTCTCAAGCAAGCTTTGAGAGAAGGGCTTGATCAAGAACTTGGGTTCTTTTAATAGTTAGCCTCCCAACACTTTTAGGGGCAACAATTTTATCCCAAGCGATAAGGTAAGTACCACTATGTTGGGATTTTTTCCACCAAACACGTCTCTAAATGGCATCCATCCTATTAGTATGACCATTTGACATCTTGAAAACAACCATTTGGTGAGTATTCAAGGATTTTAGAGTGGATTGGGTAAGCACAGTTCTACTAGCTTGATTTAGGAACTTAGTTTGCCAAATTTCTAGCTTATTATCAAAATTACTAATCACATATTTAAAGGATTCACTCTTATTCCTTTGCAATAAAAGTGGCACCCTAAAATGTTTGGCTTGAAGGACAATTCTCTTGATGTAGGATATTTGATATAGCAGTTTTGTTTCTTTATCTATATGGTGGCTAAAAGCAATGCCAGATTTATCATAATTTAAGCACTAACCTGATATGTTGCTGAAAACCTCCCAGATTTTCTTAAGATGTTTAATATCATGAGATTGATTAGCCTAGTGAGAATGGGGAGATCATCTGCAAAAAATAAGTGATAAACGGAGGGATAACTTCTAGAAGCTTTCACCCTATGAATTAAACCTTTATTTTCAACACTTATAAATGAATTTGAAAAAGCATCCATGCAAATAATAAATAAATAAGGATACATGGGATCACCCTGTATCAAGCCTCTAGTTGGATGGAAAACAATACCCTGGGATCCATTCGATAATATTTTAATATTGAAGTAGATACAGTTATGACACACTGTTTGAAAAGTTGACACCAATCAGCACTAAAACTTATTATTTTGAGACAATTATTTCCAGAAAAAACCATTCAATTCTGTCAAAGGCCTTTGACATGTCAAGCTTGAAAGCTAGTAGGCATTTTTTCGATTTGGATTTCTTCATAATATCAACAATCTCATGTGCTATTATAATGTTATCAGACATAACCCTATTTTTGACAAAAGCAACTTGATACGGGGATATTATTTTATCTAAAAATGGTTTTAGTCTATTAACCATAATTTTGGAGATTATTATATATGATTTATTACATAAACTAATAGGTCTAAATTCAATTGCAGTCTTAGGGCAGGTGACTTTAGGGATTAAGAACAGAAAATTATGGTTGATTTCCTTAAGCATAAATTTAGAGTGATAGAAAGATTACACCATACTTGGTAGTGTCATGTCCTACCACATCCCACATGCTCTAATAAAATCTAGGTGGAAAATCTGGGCCAGGAGAAGTCCAAGGCTTCATCATGTGAGACACAACATCTTTGATTTCCTGCTCAAAATATATTCTAACAAGACTAAGATTGTCAGCATCAGTAATGCAATAAAGAATACAATCCATAAACTCATGATCATAAGCAGCATTCAAAGAAGTGCTAATACCAGAGCAATGAAAAAATAGATTAGAAGCAATACTAGACCTGTCAGTCAACCAAATGCATGTCTTATATTGTAAAGTATCAATGTGAGTTCCTTTTTTCCCTAAAATTAGCCCTATTATGAGAAAAAAAAAAGGCAATATTCCTATCATATAATTTAAGTTTGTCCTCTTTAGCTATTTGTTTCCAATAGTCTGTCCCTGATAGACATATTTTTGTGTCTTAATTATTCTCATATTTATATTGCTTTTTCTCAATATCTGTATTAATACTATTATTTTATGTGTTTTTTTAGATTTTTTTTGTGGAAATAACAATTGCGAAAAAAGATGTCCGGAAAAGTGTAAAAAGAACCTTCAAAAATGTTAAAGACACCCACTCAAATGTTAAAGGCACCCCGACTTTGGATAGAGGCACCTCCTATTGAATTCAAACAAGATTAAATTTTAGCGGGAAAATTTCATATTCTTATTTGCGTGAATTGATTAGCGAATATTGAAAGAGATTTGTTAGTTCAAGACAAGAAATATCTTGTTACCATATTAAGAGGAATTTCTACTCAATTGAACAGGTGAAAACAACCTAAAAAATCTCTTGAATAATTGTTTGCCGTAAGAAAGGGAAGAAAATCTCTCGGGTTTATTTGAGATTTTTCCGTGTAATAAAGAAGATAATATTTCCTTAAGAATTATGCACATCATGCTGTGAGAAGGCAACAACTAATTGGGATATGTTCAAACGAAGAAACAAAATCAGATCAAGATTTGATATTTTCCCGAGAATATTTCTCTTGATTAAAGAGAATAAGTGCGAAGATTTGAGGGAGATATGGACGTTGTTGAGGTTACATTATAAATAGAAGAGTCAAAGGAGGAATCGGGGGGGGGGGGGGGGGGGCGGGCTCGGTCCAGAATCGAAGAAATCAAAATCCAGAAAAATCATGCTCGTGATGAAGAAGATGAAGAAACTGTGAAGAAACGGTGGAAGAAACCGTTGCTAAAATCTTTAAACTAAGCAATGTTTATCTTCACTTTGCAACGTTTATCTTCAGTGAAACACTTTTCCCTCTGTAATAGTGAGTCTGTAATGCTTATAAACATTGCAAACTCGTTGTTTTCATTATTTTCACTCTTTTTCATCATTTTTAAACACTTTGAACCATGAATCATTATTTTGAGCAATTGATTAATATGAGGAGCTAAACCCCTTTGCTGAGGTGACGAAGGAAGCCATTGTTCCAAGAAAAGTGGTATATTTCTATTTTAATTGTTTTTAGCAATTTCTTTTATGATTATTTGCTTTGATTAAAAATTGATTTAAGGATTTTTACTAAGCAGTTGTGATTTCTTTTGATAGAGCATGCTTAGCCTAGGGTTTTTGATGTTCTATACTTACGATTTACAATTGTTATTTGGAAAATCTACTTTTGCAACATATTATAATCACTTTAAACGTAAGGAATTGTATGAATACTGATTATATTGAATCATTTTAGTTGGTTAATGGTGAAATCCATAACCTCAGTATTTGTGAATATTACTTTCATCTTTTGTGTATATTTTCTAGTTAAAAATTAGTTTTTAAATCTAAAATCAACCTTCACAAGTTCGAGAGTTTGAACCCTTTCTTACCACATCTACAATCCACATCAGTCTCAATGTTAGACCAATAGTTCAGTTTTTGATTCAAATCAATGAGTTTGGGTTCAGTTGTGTCTACAACACCTTGTTCATGGAGATCCTCAATACTACTAGCAATGAATATATTCCGAGTAAGTATTTTCCAAAGATAACGTTCCAACTTCACTTGCCTTGGAGAGGTTTTATGTCTAAAAGCAGCAGACACATTTTTATTTGATTTCCAATTATTTTTCACCAATTTAGAGCAAGATGGGTCTCTAAGCCAACACTTATTAAATTTCCTAGGCTTTTCGGCAGGACAAAGATCTATAGCAGTAGTAAACAAGATAGGAATATTATCGCTACCTATAGGAGCAAAATGGTAAAGATGAAAAGAATCAAAATTTAGAACCAACATCATTACCTAATGCCCTATCTAACCTTTCAAGAATAAGATTGGATCCATGTTTTTACTCCAAGTAAAAGGATTCCCAGTAAACGGAATATCATGAAGACCTAGATCATATAAAAAGGTCTTAAGATCAATCGGAACATTACCACCCTGTATTTCATTTTGGTCTGTAATAAAAATAAAATCACTTATCATTATCCAAGGACAAAAAATAGTCTCATATATGTTCCTCAGAAAATTCCATTGTAACTGTCTAACCTCCTCTTTAGTAGCACCACAAACACATGTAAGAACAACTTGACTATTTTTAGCATCAACTTTAAGATGACAGTTTATAGTGTTGTATCCGGCAGATATTATTTGTAGGTCCAAACCATCTTTCCATAACAAACAAAGCCCCCCGGATAATTCAAATTATCTATGAGAATTCTCATTTGCTCCCAACCCTAATTCTACCACTGAAATTTTTGTGAAATAATTGTATAAAGAGTGACCGACAGAAAAATCATAGAAATATTTCAGGAACACCAAAAAATGGCAGATCCCGAAGTCAATACTTAAGATTCTGCAATCTATAGAATTTAAAACCCTAACAAAGAAATAATTGAAATACCTAAATAACAAATTAATTGTTGATGATAAGATGTCTAAGAAAAATAAGAGCAAATGAAAGTTGAATTCAAAAAGTATTGTAGAATAACCTAATTTGCCGCTTCCAATTGGTGCACTATTAAAGACCTTCACAGTGGGCGAGTCCTCATTATTTCCCTCCGTTCCAGCCATCTCCACATAAAAATTGTTGAGAGAGATGTTATTTTCAGCAAGGTGACGATCATTACACATATCAGAATACAGGGGATTATCCAAAACCAAAGTTGAACTGTTAGGATAAGAGTTTTTCAAAGAATTAGGTTTTCAGTAGATGAAAGAGAGATGACTTGCAATTTTGATTTAGCTGGGATGGAGAATCAGAAATACTCCTTTTGCTTTTTCTTGGACCCCCATTTTGACATTTCATGATAGATAGCTCATTACTAAGCCCAGCATTTCCATTTGTTTTCTCACCCGTCATAGGCCCATTATAAGGAATAATTTTTTTTGGAGACCCCTCAAAATTTGAGGGGACCATCCCCTATTTTGATAAGGTCATTAGGAAGTAATTCATGGCTCCCCATATCCATATAATTTTACTAATGACAAAAATATCCTCACTTAATTAAGAGGTAATAGTTAGAGTTAATAATTAGAGTTAGTTAACTTAGTTAATTGTTAATCTTAGGAGATAAAATATTGTTGTGTAAAATTAGAATTATTGAGAGAGAAGTAGAAGGAGAAGAAGAGGTTTGTGATTATTATTTTTTAAAACCTAGGTTTGGTGATTCTTAAATTCAAAATGAATGATTTTAGTTCAAGCTCAGAGGAATTGGAACCTTCAAATCGTAGAGTAAACAAAGTATTTGTTAATCTTCACAATGATCCGGTGATGTATGATTTGTTAGATGGTGAATATTTTATTTCCCAAACCCAATCTCAAAATGAAGGTTTTTACGAGATAAAGGAGGATCACAAACGAAGAATACGAAGATTATAATGTTGTTGATGCTTAGGTATACTTGTTAATGTGTTTTTGTTGCTTGGATTGACTTAAATTTGGTGAAAATATAAATTTTTATAACTTAATTCGGCAAGCTCTATATAAGTTTGTCTAGAAAATTGAAGAACACAGGTAGCCGAACTCTGCGTTAATGGAGGCCTGGACTGAGTTCGGCTACCTAACTGAAGAACTCCTAATGTTCGACTAGTTCTAGATGAACCAGAGTATTGTTCGACTAGTTCGAGCCCAAACTTTTCTTAGTCGAACTCTTAGGTATAGACCTAGCGGGAACTTTTAAGGACAAAGTTCGGTTCATATAGGTTATGTCGACCTAGACAAACTCTTAGATATAAAAATTATTCTTAGCCGAATTTTGTAGTATTTTTTTTATCGCAACTAACATTGTCATAAGTTTTCTAGATCCAACAAGAACCTGTACCTATGGATGATCAATCTACTCATGTTGATATTATGTACGATGATACATCGTATCATTATGAGAATGACTTGGTAGGTTACCAATTTATGTGTACTTAGATGTTTTAAAGAAAATTATCAAGTTTTGTAACTTTGTGTTTGGTCAATGTAGACATGGGATTGTCCCGATGAAGCAAAAAATTGGGCTAGACAACATACAAAACGGGATATGTGTGCATTGTTTTTGAATGGAAAATCTAGCAAACCCGCTTTGAGATGGTTTATGAGAGAAGTCGTATGCCCAAAATCCACAAGAAGAAGGGTTATGTGTATATCGAAAGACCAGGAGGAAGAATATAACTATCTCAAAGAAGACCAATTACCTGTTCAAGCTTGTGTTTAATTTTAACAAAGAATTGGGGAAATGGGTTCTATTCAAAGTTAAGGAAGGTAGACATACTACAAATGTTTTGAACATCTTGAAGGATATTCATTCGTTGCAAGGCTCTCCCCTCTTGAAATGGAGAAACTAGCTAAGATGAGGAAAATGCGTATTCCACCGGTTTCTATGCTTCGCATCATTAAACAAGATAACATGGATAATCTCTCCTCTTTTCCCACCATTTACAATGCAAACGGGACGTTAAAACAGAACGAATGGATAGATAGGAAAGTAATGCAACAATTGTTTTATATGGCACAACTAAAAAACTACGCCGTTCACAAGCAAGTATATCCGGATGGAGAAATAACACATCTCTTTATTGTACATCCGATATTGTTAAGTTGGCGCAATGCTTTTACCAAGTTCTTATAATGGATTGCACTTACAAGACTAATAAGTATGAAATGCGATTGTTGAATGTTGTTGTGCACACGTCGACCAAGTCATCATTTAGCGTGGCGTTTTATTTCTTGAAGGATGAGCAGGAACCTAGTTACACTTGGGCGCTACAACAAGTGAGCCGAACCAAGTGAACATGATATGAAGCTAACCATCATCACCAAGCGAACCACCTATTCTGTGTACTGGAGATGACAGATAGATCAATTGATTCATCTATATCGTTGCTACTGGGACATCCATTCATGCGAACGTCGAGAACAAAAAATGACGTCTATAGTGGAACATTCACAATGGAATTTGATGAAGAAATAATACGTTTCAACATTTATGAGGCGGTGCGATATCCTAGTGACGTTCATTCTTGTTTCTCTATTGATGTTATTGACTCTTTAGCTCAACATATGTTTGATTTGGGGAGTAATGATCTATTGGGGGATATTATCACGAGAAGTGTGGGTTTTAAAAATCTTACAGATCCAAGAACCGAGCTTAAATTAGGGGATGAATTTAAGGAAGCTATTTGTGAACTCAATTCATTACAACAATGCCCACCAATTCATGATATTTCATTTATCTCTTTACCATGCACTAATGAAAAATTGTTGCCGTTTGTCTTGCAGGCTCCTAAACTAGAACTTAAGCCTCTTCCTGATCACCTAAAATACATGTATTTGGGTGATAATGAGGATTTGTCGGTAATAGTTTCTAAAGAACTAACTGAATGGCAGGAACAAAGACTTCTTCGGGTGTTGAAGAAGTATAAACCGTCCATAGGATGGAAAATTGCTGACATCAAGGGAATAAGCCCTTCTACGTGTATGCATAAAATACTACTTGAGGAGGAAACAAATCCTACAAGGGAATCTCAACGTCGTTTGAATCCTCCAATGATGGAAGTACTAAAGAAAGAGATACCTAAGTTATTAGATGTGGGAGTTATCTACCCCATTTCTGATAGCAAGTGGGTGAGCCCGGTACAAGTTGTATCAAAGAAGTCAGGCATTACAGTGGTGCAGAATAAAGACAATGAACTTGTCCCAACTCGAGTGCAAACCGATTGGAGAGTTTGTATTGATTATCGAAAGCTTAATGCAACCATTAGAAAAGATCACTTTCCTTTACCTTTTATGGATCAGATGTTGGAAAGATTGTCAGGACACTCATATTACTGTTTTCTTGATGGTTATTCAGGTTACAATCAAATTGCTATAGTACTTGAGGATCAAGAGAAGACCACTTTTACTTGTCCTTTTGAAACATTTGCATACAAGAGGATGCCTTTTGGTTTGTATAACACACCCGCTACCTTCCAAATGTGTATGGTAAGCATCTTTTCAGATTACGTTGAAAATATTATCGAAGTTTTTATGGATGATTTCAGTGTGTATGGTGATTCATTTGAATTGTGTTTGGATAACCTTATATTGATTCTTAAACGGCGTGTTCAAACTAATCTTGTGCTAAATTGGAAGAAGTGCCATTTTATGGTAACTCATGGCATTGTTTTAGGCCATATATTATATCTTTTAAAGGCTTGGAAGTTGATAAAGCTAAGATCGATCTTATTCGTGCTCTTACCCCTCCCACTACGGTGAGGGAGATTCGTGTTTTTCTTGGTCATGCAGGATTTTATCGCCGGTTTATCAAAGATTTTTCAAAGGTTGCATCACCGTTACGCCATTTATTACAAAAGGACGTGGTTTTAAACTTTGATGAGAAGTGTTTGGCGACATTCAATCGTTTGAAAGAACTTTTGATAACAACCCCTATCATTAAACCACCAGATTGGATCACGCCATTTGAGATAATGTGTGATGCTAGTTACTATGAGGTCGGTGCAGTTTTAGGCCAGCGTACTGGGAAACTACCTCATGCCATTTATTATGCTTCCAGAACGTTGAATGAGGCCCAAAAAAACTACACGACCACGGAAAAAGGAGTCGTTAGCAATCGTTTTTGCATTGGAGAAATTTCGTTCTTATTTACTTGGTACGAAAGTTGTTGTGTTTTTTGATCATGCAGCACTTAGGTACTTACTTACAAAGAAGGAGGCTAAACCAAGGCTCGTTCGATGGATACTACTCCTACAAGAGTTTGATCTCTAAATTAAAGACAAGAAAGGAATTGAGAATACCTATGCGGATCACTTGAGTCGTCTTGCTGTAGACAAAGAAGCTATCCCGTTATGTGAAAGCTTTCCGGATGAGCAACTCTTCTTAGTTATAGTTTCAGAACCATGGTATGCTGATATTGTGAATTATTTAGTGTCTAAACAAATCCCAATAAATTTGTCTAGTGCTGAGAGAGACAAACTTAAAAAGATAGCGAATCAATATATATGGGATGATCCATACCTGTGGAAACATTGTTCAGACCAAATTATGCGAAGGTGCGTACCCGAATCTGAATACAACTCTATCTTGTCTTTTTCCCATTCATATGCTTGTGGAGGACACTTTGGGGCAAAGAGAACTGCTTTGAAGGTACTTGAAAGTGGGTTCTATTGGCCCATTTTATTTAAAGATGCGTATGTATTTTGCACAACTTGTGATAGGTGTCAAAGAACGGGCAATCTAGGTGCTCAAAATCAAATTCCACAAAAGTTTATTCTTTTTGTTGAAATTTTTGATATATGGGGCATTGATTTTATGGGTCCTTTTGTTAATTCTTTTGGTAAATTCTACATCTTACTCGTTGTTGATTATGTCTTGAAATGTGTGGAAGCTAAAGCCACCTCTACTAATGATTCTAAAGTGGTTACATATTTTGTTAAAGAGCATATTTTTGCAAGGTTTGGAACTCCAAGAGCCATAATCAGCGATGGGGGATCACACTTTCGAAACAAGTTCTTTCAGAGTTTGTTGAAAAAGTATAACATATCTCACAAGATTGCTACAACATATCATCCACAAACAAACGGGCAAGCATAAGTCTCTAATCGAGAGGTGAATTCCATCCTAGAGAAAACAGTGAATCCATCAAGGAAGGATTGGAGTTTATGTCTCAATGATGCATTATGGGCATACCAAACAACATATAAGACTCCTATTAGGATGTCCCCATATAGACTTGTGTACGGTAAACCTTGTCATCTCCCTGTTGAAATCGATCATAAGGATTTTTGGGCTATTCAACAGTGCAACATGGAGATGGATGGGGCTTGTAAACAAAGGAAACTTCAATTAAGTGAACTGGAAGAGATTCGTAATGATGCATATGAAAATTCACGAATCTACAAGGAGAAAACAAAGGCTTTTCATGACAGTGGGATTTCTAGAAAACAGTTTATTGTTGAAAAGAAAGTTCTCTTGCTTAACTCTCGCCTTCATTTATTTCCTGGAAAATTGAATTCTTGTTGGATATGAACCTTTGTTGTATCCAACGTTTTTACTCATGGCGCAGTGGAGATTCGTAGCTTGTTAACAGGGAAGGAGCTTAAAGTGAATGGGCATCGCTTGCAGCCTTATTATGAGCCGTTTGAACCTGAGAGGGTTGAGATTGATTTAGTAGATGCACTCCCTCTGGAGGAGTAGCAAGGAATGCCAAGTCGGGTTGAAAACGTTAAACTAAGCGCTAAATGGGAGGCAACCCATTTGTTTTTTATTTTTATTTTTATCTTTTGCTTTTATTAGTTCTTCATATCATGATAGGGTTTCCCATCTTGATTTTACAGTGGAGGAATCAATTTACACTGAGGACAATGTAAAGTTTAAGTGTGGGGGAGTAATTAAGCATATAGAGTTTTTAGGTAGAATTTTAAAATTTTTGTACATATTTGCATGAAAACCTTCAACTTTTAGAGATTTTAGAGTCACTTAGTATACTTCTAGCTACGTTTACATATGGAGTTCTAACCGAAACAACTGAACTTAGAAGTATTAGAGAACTATATTCGGAGTGCTTAGTTGTTGAAAGGCTAGAGCTGACAAAAATGGACTTAAACTGCCGGTAGAGAATACAATATTAGAGTTGTTGATCATTCAATACCCATGAGTGAGGCACCAAACCTTCAATTTTCCGTTTAGAGTGTTTCATCTGCGTAAATTACGGGTATAATGATGAGATACCTAACCTCGCACCAATTTCAGCACTACTTTTTAATCTCTTGAGTGCTATTTCTATCAATCATGAGGGTGCCATCAGAATAGCTAACTCTATCTTGTAGTCTTGTTTGCAGTTGGCACCATTCTCTCGACAACAACAGGTCCATAGAAACATATCATCATCAACAAACGGAACATAAAAAATTTATGCGAAAGTTGAAGACAATCAAGGTTTAAAAACAACTGTTTAAGAAAGAGAAAATTTCATATTCAAGTAAAGCAACTATACGTTAGCAGAATTATATATACATGTTGAAGACTTATGTACAAAAGCGAAAGAAATCAAAAGATGTGAGTTAGTGAAGTTCATGATTTCAAGGAAATACAAGTTGTGAAGAATCAAGTGGTAAAGTCTCTATCCCGCGGCCATAGTAGTTTCATCATTTATTTTTCAGTTTATATTTTCATAAAAAAAAAAGAGCTTATCATTGCTTTAGTGTATACTTGTTTTTTGTATTCATTCAATAAAGCCGCGGGGAAGAAGAAATCTATAGAGAAGTTTCAAACAACAAGAAATTGAGAAAAAGAGTTACAAATTGTCAAGGTTCTACGAGGTTCAAAAGTTCATCATCAACAGTTGAAGACCGAAGATGTTTCTATTGGATGTTGTGAGAGTGGTGTTGATTGCCAATCAGGTGAGAAGGTAAGTAAGCATTCCCATCCTCGCATAGTGGTTGATTTCCTTTATTAGAGGTCACTAGAAAACAAAAAGGGGTTCTTTTTCGTCCCACGTTTTATGGGATAACATCTTCATATGATTCGGAAGGTTACCTTTCCTTCCTACCATTCAACGTGTGTAGGATTTCTATCTTCATTCCTGCCTACACACATGTGAGAACCATAAAGTGCGTCTTTTGAGTGTCAAATTCATAAAATCTTGTTGGTGAGGCAGAAACATTCGGTCATTCTCGAACCTGGATCCTTTCACATGGTGGTTTTCTCCTAACTCAAGGGTAAAACATCAGAATAATGTTCTTTATACTTCTAACTTCTTATTGTTAGTGTGCAGAAACTTTATGCCTTCATAGCTCATTTGGATGCATGTGCTCTTGAACGTTTTGAAGTTGAAAATTAGGTTTTGTGGGTATACCTCTTGTAAACCCTCACGAGACTATAACTCGTCCACTAGGGACAACTAGGGGTTTAAAGGCTTGTTACACATGCTAAGTGTAACCGTATCCTCAACGAAATGAAGTTGTTATAGTTTAGGTTAGTTTAGATTTGTAGTTTGCTCGAGGACTATCAAAAGGAAAGTGTGGGGGAATTTGATAGGTGCATTATTTGCACTATTTGGATACTCCAATTCATCGATTTCTTGTTAGTTTTCATATCATTATGCTTTGATTTTGTTTGTTTATGAGTTTCTTAGGAGTTCTGAAGTGTATTCAACCAAAGAAGAGGTTAAATGATGGAAACACAACTTTGAAACAAGAGTTTCCAGGAAGATTTACGGTTGGGAAAGTACCTCAAAACCCAACCGTAAAAGAAGTTGGTTTTGAAGGCAAATTCCAGGAAGATTTACAGTTGGGTCTAGACTCTCAAACCAAACCGTAAAATTAGTTGAAGATATATGAAGATTTTGTCATTGCCATCTTATAGAGAATTGAAAGACGAAGCGTTGAAATCCGAGTGGCTCTTGTGCCGGATTGCTTAGAATAACCTCAACTCACAAATATCATTGCTTTCATTGGGTTAAACTTTGAGTGGCTCTTGCGCCAATTTATTCGTTGAAAAGGATTCAAAGAGTGGCTCTTGCGCCTTTGATGATAATGTGAGTTTTTCCGGAGTAAGCCTGTGATAGGATGTTTTAGGGTTATTGATATTGAGAGTGCATGAATGTTGAGTATGATTTGGTTGATAACAAGTTGGAAGATGGAAGATGAACTCTCTAACCAATGTTCTTTATCTCTGATATTCGTTTTAATCTTTTTTCTTTAGTATAATTTAGTTATAATCACAACCAAGACCTCCCCTGTTTACATAAGTAATCGAAAGTAATTAACAATCACATGCCTCTCTGTGGGAACGAAATTGTACTTATTACTATACTCTAATCTATATTAGTGAAGTAAGAACTTGAATTAATTTTGCTTGGCTGACAACCGACCAAATTTTGGCGCCGCTGCCGGGGAGGGCATAAAGGATTGTTATTTTGTTTTTGATTTCTTATTTCTAGTTTTTAATTTAGTTTTAAGAATTGTTTTTCAGGTACTATTTCTTTTGTGAATACTTAGAGAGGGTAGACCAAGTCCAATTGGTATACGACTTCGATCAGGCACTTTACTAAAAGAATTCGTTCGAGCAGTGAACACTCCACTTCCTCCAAGTACATCGTCAAGTGAGTTCGCAGATTCAGACGTAGAGGAAGAACAAGAAACAATGGGTGACACAAATCGTACACTCAAAGACTTAGCGTCTCACAAGTTGGATACGCAACAATGGTGTATTCAGACGACATCTACATTTGAGATCAAGCCAGGGTTGATTCGAGAAGTTCCAAAGTTTCATGGAATGACTAATGAAGATCCAAATAAACATTTGATGGATTTTCATTAGTTGAAGGCGATTGATTCACATTTGATTGTTCCCCTTGGTGCATCTGTTGCACAAGGTGCTCATGGTCATCATAATACTTATCCCATTCTTCAGCTGTAAATCTTAAAATCATATGTCGGTCAACAATGTCTTCACAATCTTCATCTTTAGTGATGTGTTTTAGAAATAGTGGTAAAACATTCGATACTCAGACTTGTGAAGATTTGATTTTTAAACTTAATTTTTAATATTAAAAATAAAGAAGATTAAATTAAAATTGATTTAAGATTATTGAAAGAACTGAGACTAAATAATCCACCATTAACCAATTTTTCAAGTGATTTATTATTAATAATTATCTTACAACTCATACATTCAATTGATTCTAAATATTCCAAAGTTATATTTTCAAAATAATAGTTATAAATCAAAAATTTGAGACATCAATAGCCCTAAACTAAGCATGACCCATCAAAAGAAAAGACAACTAATTGATAAAAATAATTATTTCAAATTTAATTCAAAGCAAATAATCATAAAGTAATTGTAAAATTTAATTAGATAAAAATATACCACTTTATTATTGGGAAAATGGCTTCCTCCGTCGCCTCAGCAATGGGGTCTAGCTCCTCATATTGTAAACACTCTCAAAATGTTTATTCATGGATCAAAAATTGTTTACAAAGATGAAAAGAGTGAAAATTGTATAAAACATGGAGTTTGCAACGGTGTAATGGCGTTGCAGACAACTGTTTTCACTGTTACAAAAAAGAAAGTGTTTATGCTGAAGATAAATGTTGTTGTTGTGAATATATCCGTTGCACATGAGTTGAAGAAACCGTTGCAACTGAAGATAAATGTTGCAAAGACAAAGATATTTGTTGCTTGTTCAGTTGAAAAAATCGTCGCATATTCCCTATTCTTCACTATAACAGCAACACCACTTTTTTTCTTCCTATTTTTTTTCAATTCAAGCTCCCCCCCTTTTTTACTTGATATATTTGCTTTATATAAGCTCCACCAACCCTAACAACTCTTACGAAGTAGATAAAGACTCACAAAAACTCTTAAATCTCGTATGAATCCGAAACATAGAAGTTTTTTTTTTCCGGTTCAAACACGAGTTTGAACCATTTTTTTTCGGCAATAAATTCTCCCCTTTGACGTGTTTCAACTTGTTTTGGTTGAGTCTTCTTTCTGAGATATCGAAACAGCTATTTAATCCCAAAAATCTCGCTCTCCACCAACTCAGATAATCTTCACGCGTAGAAAACATCTTTCCGCCGATTCCGGATTCAAAAACAAAATAAAAGGTTCCCCTTATCCATCTGGTGGGTGCCTTTAGTATTTTATGGGTGCCTTTATCAACTTTTTGAGCCAATGTTTTCCACAAAAGTTTATATCCCTAAAATGCCTACAAATACAAAAAAAAAGTATACAATTGAGCACTAACAAAATCCATAATTGAGAACAATTTAGACACAAAAATGTGTCTATCAAATACCCCCAAACTTATTATTTGCTAGTCCTCGAGCAAATATAATCTAAAAATAAAATAACAATCCTAACTCACTTTCACAGGCATCGCGATTGCACTTAGCATGTGCAACAAGCCTTTAAAACCCATAGGTGTCTCTATCCGACGAGTGTTATCTCGTGAGGGTTTACAAGAGGTATACCCACAAAAAGTTCTACTCCAAACCCTAGATACCTATGAACGATTGAGGGTAAACACTAAACATGTTATTTAGTTGACATACTAAATTCTTCGGCTATGGGAATCATTACCCTTTATGAGTCCAATTGTTGTACACGAGTTTGCACTCAGCATACTGAAATTCATATATAAGAAAACAAAGCTCTACTTAGATAGTCGTTCAACTACGATACTCATAATCTATCAAAGTACAATCACATGAAATTTTTTAGAAAATGGATATGGAGATAATGATGTTTGCGCATTTTGACTAAGGTGAACGGTGTTTCCCATATCTGTCTAAAGGTCAGTGCCAGGATGAATCCTAATGGATTGAGATATGCTCCCACTGGTCTTACTCTTTATACTAAGGTATATAAAAGGGTCCAAGCGATCGATTAATGAAAATAAAATAATTATTTATATAAATAAATGTACTGACAACATGATTGGATCAAATGAATCCAAGCACATGCTCCTTATCAGCATCTTACATGATAGTTCTCATGGATCCTGCGTTCCACGCTTGCTTAGGCGACGGAGACAGGGAGAATACATACATACTTCTATCAAAGTGTCAATACTCGATTTTTTTTTTTTAAATAATTATCTAAATAAAATACAATAATGGGGCTTGATCTCAAACACTTTACTCCATCCTGGAGGCAGTAACAATTCGATATTGGTTCCCCACCAAATCACTTAGAGAAACACAACAAATTACAAAAATAAAAACCGAAGGTGATATGGTCGAGATAGACTCTGAGATATGGTGACGACTACCATGTTATTTCTAACACCTGGAACTCTGTCATTTTATGAATGGACCATTTAACTGGGCACACCAATTTCTATAGAAAAAGAGCTAAGTTTCCATATACCTAGAATGGTTAGTGTCATCCTGAATTGTTCACAAGTTTCTAAATTTTGGAGTTTTATTATTGCACTAAAAAGTTTTTCCCTTACACCCAAACTTAAGTCAAACAATGTCCTCAATGTTTCAAAATAAAGAGCAATACCAATAGATAAGTAAAAAGAGGTAAGTCAGAAATATAGTACTTGGGTGAAGCGTAACAATCTTTCTACGGAGAATAAGACAGAAAATAAAAACCTAAAAGACGAATAATAGAAACCTATAAAAATCTACTAATGTACAAAAACAACCTTGATGGTCAATCAAAGTAAACAAGGTCCTCAAGAGGGGCCTCCTCAACATCACCTATAGAAAAAGGCTCTAAAAATGGTTTCAATCTCTGGCTGTTAACCTTGAAAGGATTTTTACCATCTTGAATCTCAATCTCAATAGCACCATCAGGAACAACAGTACGAACAACAAAAGGACCGGTCAACCGAGAGCGTAACTTCCCGGGGAATAGATGCAAACAAGTATCATACAGAAGAACTTTTTGAACTGGATAAAATGACTTTTTTAAAATATTTCTATCATACACAAGTTTCATTTTTTTCTTATACTCCCTAGTACTATGATATGCATCTTTCCGAATCTTTTCTAACTCATTGAGCTGGAGCTTCCTGTGAGCTCTTGCCTTGTCAAGTGAAAAATTTAACTGCTTTATAGCCCAATATGCTCTATGTTCCAACTCGACGGGAAGGTGGCAGGCCTTTCCAAAAACTAGAAGATAAGGTGATATTCTAATGGGGGTCTTAAACGCAGTACGGTAAGCCTATAAGGCATCAGTAAGCCTCAATGACCAGTCTTTCCTATTAGGATTAATTGTATTCTCTAGAATACGTTTTATCTCCCTGTTGGAAACCTCTACTTGACCACTAGTCTGTGGGTGATATGGGGTAGCTACTTTGTGGGTAATACCATATTTTTTCATCAAAAGCTTAAACGATCGATTACAAAAGTGTGACCCTCCATCACTAATTATAGCTCGCGATGTACCAAAACGTGCAAATATGTTATCATTCAAAAACAGGACCACAACCTTGTGGTCATTTGTTTTACACGAAACCGCCTCTACCCACTTAGATACATAGTCTACGACCAAAAGAATTAGGAAAATGACCCATAAAATCAATGCCCCACACATCAAAGACCTCAATAACTAAAATAGGGTTCAAAGGCATCATATTTCTACGGGAAATGGTTCCTAACTTCTGACAACGCTCACAAGCAACACAATAATTGTGGGTGTATTTAAATAACGAAGGCCAGTAGAATCCACACTGCAATATCTTATCATCAGTCTTCTTAGTACCAAAATGACCCCCACAAGCACGATCATGACAAAAGGAAACAATACTTGTCTGGTCACTCTCAGGTATACATCTCCTAATAATCTGATCTGGACAATACTTAAACAGATAAGGATCGTCCCAAAAGAAATGCTTTACCTCGACTAAAAACCTAGAACGATCTTGTTTACCCCAATGTTGAGGTATTTGACCAGTAACAAGATAATTCACTATATTCGCAAACCAAGGTAATTGGGAAACAACAAAAAGTTGTTTATCAGGAAAATTATCCCTCACAGGAGGGGAATATTCAGGGGAATCGACAACAATCCTAGACAAGTGGTTTGATACTATATTTTATGCACTATTTTTGTCTATAATTTCTAGAGAAAATTCTTGTAATAAAAGGATCCATCTAATCAATCTAGGTTTAGTATCTTTCTTAGACAACATGTACTTCAAATCAGCATGATCAGTAAAGACTATAACCTTAGAACCTAAGAGATAGGATCTAAACTTGTATATGGAAAAAACAATGGCTAACAATTCCTTCTCTGTGGTGGTGCAGTTCAGTTGGGCATCATTTGAGTTTTGCTGGCATAGTAAATCACATAAAGTAATTTATTTTCTCGCTGACCTAACACAACACCAATAGCATAATCTGAAGCATCACACATTATCTCAAAGGGTAGGTTCCAGTTAGGTGTCTGGACTATGGGGGAGGTAGTGAATAAGTCCTTAAGCTTCTCAAAAGCCTCTAGAAAAGCATCATCAAATACAAACTTAACATCTTTTGCAAGCAGGTTGCAAAGAGGTCTAGAAATCAAGCTAAAATCCTTAATAAACCTGCATGCCCTAAGAATGACCTAACATCTCGTACAATTTTGGGAACCTGTAAAGTATTAATAAGGTCAAATTTGGCTTTGTCTACCTCTATACCCTTAGAAGATACGATATGCCCTAAAACAATTCCTGATCGAACCATGAAATGGCAATTTTCCTAATTAAGCCCTAAATTCTTTTTCTTACACCTAGTCAACACTAATGTCAAATGATGCAAGCACTCATCAAAAGATGACCCAAATACTGAAAAATCATCCATAAAGATCTCTAAAAACCGTTCTACCATGTCAGAAAATATGCTCATCATATTACGATGAAAAGTAGCGGGTGCATTACACAACCCGAAGGGCATGCGTCTATACATAAAGGTACCAAATGGACATGTAAAAGTGGTTTTGTCTTGGTCTTATGGGGAAATAACAATCTTATTATAACCATAAAAACCATCTAGCAAGCAATAATGGCTATGTCCAGCTAATCTCTCAAGCATTTGGTCGATGAAAAGAAGAGGAAAGTGGTACTTCCTTGTGACCTTGTTCAGTTTTCTGTAGTCAATACAAACACGCCACCCAGTGATCATTCGGGTTAGGATTAACTCATTGTTATCATTCTGGACTATAGTGATACCCGATTTCTTGGGAACAACCTGAACAGGGCTAACCCACTTATTGTATGAAATAAGGTATATAATACCCGCATCTAACAACTTAAACACCTCAGTACGAATTACTTCTTTCATGTTAGGGTTAATTCGATGTTGCATCTTCCTAGACGGTTTGGTATCATCCTCTAAATGAATCTGATGCAGTAGGACTTATACCCTTAATGTCTATTATGGTCCACCCTAAAGCTTCCTTATTGTTTAAAGCACATTCACTAGCCTACTTTCCTGGTTACTATCCTAGTCGGATGCTACAATCACATGAAAAGTCTCAGATGGGCCTTAAAACACATACTTCAGGGTATCTGGTAGTTGTTTAAGGTCCAACTTAGGAGGCTCTTCTAAAGAAGAAATTAGGGTAGACTTAAAAACTGGTAGTGGTTCGAACTTAGATTTCCATTCATTACTAGTGTCTATCAAAGGGGATGAATCTAACAAAGCATTTACCTCATTAATCACATTATCATCATTAAAATCAAACCCAAAGCGGGATATGCATTTCTCTAATGGATATTCTAACAAAGTGTTTGGTAATGACTCCTCGACTAATGTTTCTATCATGTTCACCTCTTCGATACACGTGTCATCTAGCTCAGGTGGTTGCTTACTAATATTGAGATATTTAACTCAATAGTCATATTACCAAAAGATAAGTTCATAATACCACTTTGACAGTTAATGATCGCATTAGATGTAGCTAAAAACGGGCGATCTAATATCACAGGTATCTGATTCTCTGGGTCAGGGACAAGTTAGGTATCAAGGAAAACAAAATCCATTTGATAAATAAACTTGTCGACCTTAATAAGAACATCCACTGTGACACCACGAGGAATTTTCACAGACCTATCAGCTAACTGCAGTGTTATCTGAGTAGGTTTCAAATCACCAAGTCCTAGCTGGAGGTACACATGGTACGGAATTAAGTTCACACTAGCTCCTAAGTCAAGTAACGCTTTCTCAACACGGTAGTTACCTATTGTGCAAGAAATGGTTGGGGACCCTGGGTCTTTGTACTTAGGAGTTGTATTGTTCTGGATAATTGAACTCACATGACTAGCTAAAAAAGTTTTCTTTTGTACACTAAGCTTTCACTTTCACGTATACATATCCTTAAGGAACTTGGCATAAGTAGGAATCTGCCTAATTGCATCTAATAAAGGAAAGTTGATAGTGACTTGTTTAAAAACCTCCAATATGTCGTTAAAATTAGATTCCTTCTTCGTTGGTGCTAACAATTATGGGAACGGGGCTCCAGTATAAGGAACTGCATCGGGCTCTTCAGAGACTTCATTAGTCTCTTCAGAGACTTCATCATTCTCTTCAGCCACTGGCTCAGAAGGGTAAACTACAGTATGTTCAGTATCATGCATGGTTACCTTGTTGTCTACCACTTTACCATTCCTAAGGGTTCTAATTGCATTCACATGATTTGATGATTTCTCACCATAAGATACTTCATGAAATCCTCTAGGATTGGGTTGTGGTTGAACATGGAATTTGGCTTTTTCTCTGTCTCTCAAAGACTCAGCGATTTGACCAACCTAGGTTTCTAAATTGGAAATAGCCTGACTGTTAGCCTGAACAATCTTTTGATTTTCTTGTATAATTTGGTTGACTGACTACTGAAAATTTATAGTGTTCTGAGTTAGTAAGGCGAGAGACTCTGCTAAAATCATGATCGTCTTATCTATCGGATTCTAAAATTATGTCGGTCTTGAAGGATTCTTAGTATATCTAAAACTTGAGGGAACTTTAGAATTACTAGATTGATCTTGACTCTGGCACTTAGACCAAGAAAGGTTAGGATGGTTTCTCCAATCAGGGTTATATGGTTCTGAATAAGGGTCAAACTTCTGATGATTATCAAATCTAGTGTTATTATAAATAGCATGGGTGTGCTCTTCAACAGTCCGTCCTTCCCAAAATGACTCAATTCCACAACTAGATTAACTAAGTTCTAAAGCTTCTAACCTTTTTTATGTAGCTGCTATTTTGACATCTGATTTAAAAGATCCTTCTACCCTATTGACATTTCCTCTACTTAGAAGAATTGTTTTCTGGGGCTCCCTACTATTTTCTCATTGCTGGATTTTTTCGGCGATTTCATTCAAAAATGTCATCGCATCGTGGACAGTTTTATTTTCAAACCCACCTGTGCTTAAAGACTCAACCATGGTTGTTGTCGAATAATCTAAACCCTCGTAGAGGATCTGAACTAGCCTTACTTTTTCTAAACCATGATGAAGACATTGTGATAATAAGTTATTGAACCTTTCCAAATACCTATATAAAGATTCTCCCTCATGTTGAGCAAATGTGCAAATCTGCTGCCTAATAGATGATGTTTTGTGTCTAGGAAAAAAACTTCTGGAAAACGACAGATGTAAGTTGTTCATAGGTTTCAATGGACTCAAAAGTCAAACTATATAGCCAATATTTGGCTTTGTCTCTTAGTGAAAAAGGAAACAATCTAAGTTTCAATGCTTCATCATCTAGGTCCTTAATCCTGATGGTACTACATATTAAAATCCCTAACATGGAAATAGGGGTTTTCATTTTTTTTCCTTAAGAAGATTGGGAGCATCTGTATGGTCCCAGGTTTTAACTCATAGTTGGCTTTAGTTTCAGCTAACTTGATACATGATGGACGAGAAGTCCTAGTCGGTTTCAATAAAGCTTTTAAAGTTGCCATTGTTGGCGCTATCAAAGGATTAGGAGTAAATTCTTCACACAGTGTCAAGTTCTCAAAATTGAAATTTCCAAAAACAGTGCCCTCAAAAGAAGAGTCTTCGAGGTCCTCGTTTCCAGGGACAAAACTACTAGGTTTGTCACTAATCAAACGACCTAGAGTGTCTTTTTTACAAGATCGCTCAATGATGATTTCGAGAGGTCTTGGCATACACTAAAAAAAATCCTAATTGGAAGGGAATTCTAAGCAATCACAAGCAAGGCTGACTCAACCAAATCAAACCCGTTGAATCTAGCAAACAAAAATTAGTATGGATCTACTTAGATTGTTTCTAGACCAACTTCTATTCTTTCAAAAGGTACCTAAGTACATTTTTAGCAAACCTCTTAGAACGATCCGAATTAGATAAATTCGAATAGAAAAAGGATAAGCTCTAAGGAGCTTTGATAACCCTGTCTCTTTGGTAACGTTTCCTTGGGTTACAAGGCAGCTCGAATCTTCTTAAAATAATATTCCTGAACTTTGAGTTAGGCTCACAGAGTAACCAATTGAGTCCTTTTGAATGACTTTCCTATAAGCTCACTACTCTATCGGCCTCTTTTTAGTCAAAATTTTAAGCTTAGGTTCGCGTTTGGTAACGTTTTCCTAGGAGGGCAAGAAGGAAACGATGATAAAATCCGAGTCCTTATCTTGTATGGCCAGTTCTTGCCCTTTACTAGAAAATAAATTCGTAGTCCTCAACATATATGCATTATGAAGGAATACAGAAAATCCACTTGCATGGGTTTTGTGGATTGATAGAGTTTTACCTCCTGTACCAGACGGGCGATGAACCGTGGAAGTCGACTCGGTCCACTGACTCCTGTATCAGTGTACGAACCCAATGGGCTGAGACAATATCGTAATTGTCGTCCTTCCCTGTGCAGTTTATATTTAATACTAACTTTCCGTAGGGTAAAAATAAAAATAATGTCCAAAAAATGCCCAAAGTGTCCGAAAATAAAAGAAAATTGTAAAAACAATCAAAGGTTTCCTAATACAGTTTTTTTCTAAATTAAAATAACAAATAAAAACCCTAAAAAGTAAAAATTAAATAAAAATAAATTCTTTGTCTTCTTTTCCGTTCTTTTAGCTTTAACTTTACTCCAAGTCTTTTAATTACCAAAATCTTTGGCTCAATTTCGTTTCGTTTTCGTTCCAAAACCTGTAGCAAAAATGAAATACCCAAAAACGTAAAATAGAAAAAAATAATAAAAATCTAAAAATAAAACTAATACTAAAAACAAAAAGTAATCTAAAAATATAACCTAAAAACAAATTCGCGTCGGCGGCGCCAAAAACTGATGTGTTTTAGAAATAGTGGTAAAACTTTCGATACTCAGACTTGTGAAGATTTGATTTTTAAACCTAATTTTTAATACTAAAAATAAAGAAGATTAAATTAAAATTGATTTAAGATTATGGAAAGAACTGAGACTAAGAATTCCACCATTAGCCATTTTTCAAGTGATTTAGTATTAATAATTATCTTGCAACTCATATGTTCAATTGATTTTAAATATTGCCAACGTTAGATTTTTAAAATAATAGTTATAAATCAAAAGTATGAGACATCAATATCCCTACACTAAGCATGACCCATCAAAAGAAAATACATCTAAGATAAAAATCATTATTTCAAATTTAATTCAAAGTAAATAATCATAAAAGAATTGTAAAAATTAATTAGATACAAATATACCACTTTTGTTATTGGAACAATGGCTTCCTCCGTCGCCTCAACAATGGGGTCTAGCTCCTCATATTGTAAACACTCTCAAATTGTGTATTCATGGCTCAAAAAGTATTTACAAAGATGAAAAGAGTGAAAATTATGTAAAACAGAGAGTTTGCAACAGTGTAATGGCGTTGCAGACAACTGTTTTCACTGTTACAAAAGAGAAAGTGTTTACGCTGATTATAAACGTTGTTGTTGTCAAGATATCCGTTGTAGATGGGATGAATATACCGTTGCAACTGAAGATAAATTTTGCAAAGACGAAGATATTTGTTGTTGTTCAGTTGAAGAAATCGTCGCCTATTCCATATTCTTCACTATAGCAACAACAATATTTTTTTTCTTCCTGTTTTTTTTTTCAATTCAAGCTCTCCCCCTTTTTTACTCGCTATCTTTGCTTTATATAGGCTCCACCAACCCTAACAACTCTTACGAAGTAGATAAGGACTCAAAACAACTCTTACATCTCGTATGAATCTGAAACAAAGAAGATTTTTTTTTTCCGGTTCAAACACGCTTTGAACCATTTTTTTCGGCAATAAACTCTCCACTTTGAAGTGTTTCAACTTGTTTTGGTTGAGTCTTCTTTCTGAGATATCAAAACAGCTATTTGATCCCAGAAATCTCACTTTTCACCAACTCAGATAATCTTTACGTGTAGAAAACATCTTCCCACCAATTTTAGATTCAAAAACAAAATGAAGGGTGCCCATTGGATTCTCACCAACCGATCTTCCAATATCTTTGCATATTTTTTCAATAAAAAACATTGTCGAGATGCTCCAATTCTAAGTTTTTGAATTGAACACACTTGATGTGTAAAATTGTAGTCAGATAAACTGTTGTTAGAATCATACACTTGTAGCATCATAAGGTGACCAAGGATATTCCATGGGGCTTTCCTCTTAACTTCATCAACATTAGTTTTATTATTAAACTTGAGTACAAATAGGTCTGTACCCATCGTTTTAATCTCCCACTATTTATACTTTCTTCATATTTATTGATTTCCTGAATATCAAGCTCACCCTTCACAATGATTTGGCCAATTAGGCTGTTTGACCATTTGGTTGCCGCCTTATCGACTCACTCGCTGAAATTAATGTTCTCCTTGTAGGTTTAGCTAAACTTCCACTAATAGAAGCTCTTTGATTTTTTTTAGTAATAGCATCAATGTGGGATTGGGAACTGGAAGGCATAACATAATTTTGAATGTAACCGTAATTGGCACATGAGGATAATAGCTTGTTATAACGATTGATAAGGGAAAAATCAGTCCCAAAATATACATGGTCTATTGGGAAACCGAGGTTACATTCATCTCGAACCGGCACGTTTCCGGAGAAGTCAATTCCATGAAATATCCTACTTTAGATAACTAGATCGAATCCTTTACTTTCATCTTTAGATTAACATGATTGATAATACTAGCACGAATATAACGAATATGATAATAAACAATCACACACGACACAAAGATTACATGGTTCACCTACCTTTTGTAGGCTACATCTACGGCCAAAACCAACCCGAGAATCTTTCATTATCATAACAAGTTATTACATCGACACACTTCGTATAATCAACTAGTTATATACCCCACTAGTGCTAAACGACTTAGAAACAACAAGACATATTACGAAGAGTTTACCTCTTCTTTTGTTCTTCTTCTTCTATAAACCTCCATCACCATGGTTGCTTGACTTTAGACAAGAACACGAAGAACATCATGAATTCTAGCTTCTTCCATATGGACCATAGGAATACTAGATGTCTCCTATACCCGATCTTTCTACAAGTCACTCTTCTCACATAGATTTTTCCCCATCACCAACCATTGTAGGACATAATAGTTGTGACCCTCACACCTCTTGTCAAGAGAATTGCCAAGAGGATGATTATTCTTCACCATATAAGCCTTTTATATAGTACTTACATCCTTGCTCCCCAACTCTTAGAACTACTAAAAATAGTCTCATACCTTAATTAGGAAACCTAAACAACTCAAACTAGGAAACCACATAATTTAGGAAACACCCAAGTTATGCTCCATAGAATTCCGAAACTATCTTTACGGAACAAAACCTAACATGGTCGTAATTTTGGTATCTGACATAAGAAAAGGCATAAAAATATGGCTTAAATTTAAGAGGATAAAAATAATATTTTTGAAAAGATAAAATATGCGCTTTAGGATTTTAAAATTTTCCCAAAACACCCTAGTCATGGAGTTTCCTGCAGGTGGAATACTGATACAAGGCTAAAAAGTTAATGGCTCTGAGCATTGGATATGACTGTTGAATAGAAAAGTATAAATCTTCATATGCAATGGGGTAGTTTAGGGGTTTATCACATATGTCGGTTGAATTGATAATAACAAAAATGCTGCAACTATAACATCTTTCTCATCAATTCTCATGATTGAAGAATGAAAGACAGATGAACACAATTGTTGGAAGGTTAACACAACTGTTATAAGGATCTCGCACCATTGATACTACTAAAACCTATAACTGGTGATACTAGCCAGGTGTAAATGGTGAGTTTTTGACAAAGACTAGAATTGTAAAATTGCCCTCTACCTAGTAGCAGGAACATAGAAGCATATGCGCATATTCCTAGCTTTATCCGAAAACATGAAATATTGTATCTTTACCCATATATTTCGCAAGCGAATTAAGAATACAATTTCTCTGAATAATTACAGATATCCTAAACTGATCATGTAACCTCTCTAATATTCACAATATTTATGCCATATCGAATCAGTCTCTAGTCGTATAAATTCCACGGCTGAATTCCTTGAACTTAACTAGAATACGCATTGATGTCCAATAACATCTATCAAATATGGAAGTAGCTAATGCTCAATCCCCAATAATACATTTTATCCTAAGGACTTGTTCGCAAGGAACGTATCACAAATTGTTGTCTTAAGCTTAAAATATGTCATGTTAGCATTTTGCTCAAGTACAAGCCATAAATTATGCGCTAGCCCTCTTGGATGCGCCGCAATCAAAGAGCAATACCTCCAAAGATGTGTTATGTCTCCGTGTTAAGCTAGCCCTAGCTTTCTTCCGCGCTAGCACCAGGATAGCACTAGACACACTTAAAATCTAACCCTAGCCAGGCTAGCAGCGTCCCCAGGGACGCGCCAATCTCACTAGCCAAGAGGCTAGCGCTAGCTATGCCAGCAGTGTCCCCAGGACGCGCCAATCTCGCTAGATCCAAGGCTAGTGCAATCCCTTGCTAGCAGCGTCCCCCCGGACGTGCCAACTTCGCTAGATCGAAGGATGGCGCTAGCCCTTGCTAGCAGCGTCCCCATGGACACGCCAACTTTGACAGCCTTGCCCAACAGCATCATTGATAGACACATTTTAGTGTCTAATTTGCACCTTAATTTCTAGTGA
>JAJJMC010020101.1:3491395-3543348 GCA_023531435.1 Papaver californicum
CTGGTACGTTTAAAATTATTTAAAAATCATAGTTAGGTTATTTAGTCTTTTTCTTACTCCTGGAATTTTCTAGAGTTAGTTTAAATCATTATTTTCTAAAATCATCACCTTCACAAGTTCGAGAATCGAACCTTTATTTACCACTTTTTAAAATTACATCAATCATCAGGGATGTGACACTCCCACTAGCATTAAAGCTAGCTCTAACTTCTGCTAGCTACTTCCCTTGGAGATGCGCTATCTTTTCTTAGCTAATGCCAGTGCTAGTTTTATATGGATATCTATTAAGCTTTCTTACCTAGGACTCTTAAGTGCGCCACGACCGGTCCTTGAGAACTTTAAACAATCCCAACTCGAAATACTTTCGAACTTATGCCTTGTCACTTCTAAGCTGATTTCTGGATATTAAAATTACGCCATGTTACTCTAGAGCTAGCACATGACTATTAAATTCACAAAAACTTGACACTAATCATTCTGATTGTTAATTCAGTGAGTTGTGCAACCTGCCCCACTGACTTAGCAAGTTAATGACTTGATTTGACTTGACCTAATCAAAACAATAATGGTTCACGAATACATTATTTTTCCACGAGATATCAAACACAACATATGGGGGAATTCTCATTGGGGTATTGGTATAGCGGTCTACGGATCGAACCCATACGGAGCGAGAAAATACTAATCAGTATCTCTAATAAACTAACTAGAAATAATATTTTTGGATTTTTTAGAGTGCAAATAAAATAGATAAATTAAACTAACCTAATAAAGTAAATTCACTGAGAGAGTTGGTGACCAGGGTTTATAGCATCCACCACTATTTCTATTGAATTAATGAAGTGAAACATAATTCCTAAATATTTATCTATTTTCCGTTCTACCGACATTACCTATTATATGTATAGAGTCACAAATATCACTGGGACATCTAAGCATGGCACATCAAAAGATTAAACCCAAGCATGCACTATCAAGTTGCATTAGTGAGAAAATTATACGAAACTAAATATAGTTTCACAATTAATACCTGGTTATTCTAAGCATACTCCATCAAAGAATTTAGCCCAAACATGAAATATCAAATAATAGACAAATATATTTATGATCCTAATCATTATGCGTAAAGGTTAATGTATTGTACAGAACTGGTGAAGCAACAACTAAATTTATCATTAAATCTATAAACGGTATTCAAAAATTAATCTATTCAAATTATAATAATCTATTATTGTATAAATCAGTTAAATTAGTTTTGAACTATAAATAATTTTAATGCTACAAAGTTTAAAAAACATTACAATAAATTTCTTAAAACCCACTAAACTATATTACACTGAAAAGAAAAAAATAAACCGTTATCACGCATGTCGACCTCTGTCTTTCTTCCTCTCTACCTCTCTTTACGTCTGGGACCTCCACTGACAGAACCCAGAAACCTCTCACGGCCAAGAACCCTTCTCTCTCCGTCAGTCCGTCGTCAAGTCCCCCTCCCGTAAGAGTCCCACCTTTTCTATTTATACGTTTTCTTATCAAAACCTCCTCCTCCATATGCCACATCACCTTTACTCTTTTCTAACCTAGCATTTGTCCTTTGTGGCCTCACTTCTCTCTTGTTTAGATCCCAACTCCCAGCGTCAACTAACCACCTTCTCTCCAATCAACTAAAACAGCCCCACCGATTTTTACTTTTTTTTCTCTCTTTAACTTCTTATGCCTAGACGTGTCCAGAGTCCAGACTTCAAAACTAAAATAAGCCCCACCTTATCCGTCCACGTGTAACCCACTCTTCCCAGCCAAACAGCACACCAACGTTAAGGGACAAATCACCCCCAGCTAGTCTCCTACGGCCCACTACTTATCTGTTTATTGTGCCAAACAATATAATTAGTGTGGTGGCTAATAATTCTGAAGTTTGGCTTTCTTCGTTGGCTGCCCGGAGCAGCAAGACAGCGATTTTGGTAGAATAAAAATACAATTCAGCCAATTTATTTATAACGTCGAATTTTAAATATTTAACTATAAATATATAAAAATAATAAAAATAATATAATTATAAATACTAACATAAATAAATTAGATAATAAATATATATAAATTATATCCGTATCTACGAGATATCAAACACATAAAAGAATTTACATTAGGGTATTGGTCTGGCAGACTCCGGTAATCGTGCGTTGTGACAATACATCCACGAACAAGAAGGTAACAAAAAGTGGGACGGTTACAAGGAATTTGAGAGAGCAAGGAGTAGTGGTCATATAAGTCTTTCCTATTTTTTGGACATGAGTCACATGACTCCACTACAATCTCCATAATCGTTACTCCTCCACTTCTTTTGTAACTTCCACCACTTACGAAAAATCAGTGTGTCTTAAGAGTATAAATAAATGGCTTCATTTATTCGAAACATAATAGATTAGAGGTTTATCATAGAGATAATCCATTCTTCACTATACACTACAATTAATCATCACAGTGAGATTTTCTTAACCTTCTTTGTTTCCCTTACCTAAGACCTACCTAATCTTTTCCACCTTTGCGGTCGAATCAGGATGTAAACGATCATTTCTTAGTTTAGACTTGTGCTGTTCGAACTTGATCTCTCGAACCTACTTGAAAATACTATTTTACAGTACATTTGTTGTCACCCTAAAACACCAGGAAACCAACTGAGGTAAAACAATAAATATTAGTTTCCCATAAAAATTTAAAAATTAAAACAATATCAAAAGAAATATCTCGAATCTAAAAAGATAGTTACCAACCAAAAAAATCTAAGATTGGAAAATAAATCAAAAGATCTAAACAAAAAAAATCAACTCATATAAAACAAAATATATAAATAACGGAGATAGTAAAATTCACTTCCTCTTGTGATGATCAATTCTATTCATTCGTGTTTGAAGTGAGATCTAGTTGAAGAAGAAATGAGAATGAATGGTTTTGCTCAGATTTAGCATTTCAATTGCAATGAGAATGGGTTTTACTCATTCTACTACTTGAGTTTGTGTGATCTTTTTTACTATTTTTCAACTCTATTTATTTCCTTAAAAATTATATAAACATGAAATAACTCAATTTTATAAGACAGAGTAGGTATAAAAAATAAAGACTGCATCCTCCATTTTAAAATCCGCTTAAACTGCCACTCCCGTTTAATAAAACCTTATTTCTAGCCCCCAAACAGTGTACCCAGAGGTTATGTTAGAAACATGGCCCACTTTTACCTCGTGAAAAGACTTAGAACCCCTGGCTTCTAAGAAATATCAATGAGTTCGATCCATTAGCCCTAATTTATGTTCTTCATCTGTTAATTCATCTTCCACCCCTTCCATCTCCAGATTCACTTAGAACTCATAGACCGAGAACTATTTGGTAATTCATGTGGTGATAATGACAAAGAATCAATGGTGTTGATGTTGAGTAATAAAGGCAAACGAAAATACATCAAGAAGTAATGGTTTTGAGAAACGGTATCAAGCAAAGAATCAGAAATTAAGGAAGAAGAAGAACAACAACAAGTATGTAGTTGAGGGTGAATCGTTGAGATACAATCATTAAAGATGATGAAAACTTGATTTTGAAAAGTCATGGACTTAGAAAAGTCTACACCTGTAATTGCTTGTGGGTTTTAAATATCACGTTGTTCTGATGCTTCTAAATTACTTAATTGATTGGTTTTCGAATTGGGTTTGCATGATTATCAAGTAAATCAATTTCACCTTTTTAGTTTTTCATATTGGGATATTTTTTGTGATCTTCTTTCTTCTCCTAATTCATATCTACATCTGTTGTTTGTTGGGTTTTCTTGGAGCAGTTAAAATTGGATAAATTTTGCCTTAATTTTTGCTAAACACTTTTCAATTTGCCTAGCTTGTTGCTGTAATTCTGGCAAAGTTAAACTTGTCACAGGCACATGAACTTGATCAATTTCTGAGATATGGTTTACCATTTTCTTGTAAAGTGTATGTATGGACTGATTTATGTATGAATTGAAACTAATTTTGTGTGTTGTGTGATATTTATGGATTTCAACTTCGTCCTCCTGTATGTTTTGTAAAGTCTGTTTAATCTTTGTAGTTAAAAAAACTTCAATTAATCAATGGGAGATAATGAATACTAATTAGTGTTATGTAGACATAATTGGTTTTGGTTTTGGTTTTGATTGGTTTGAGCGGAGTGATATCTGTTCTTATATGAATGTGGACTTATCTGCATAGAATTGATCTGATGCGAAATTGCGATTATGATGATGGATGAGCTAAGAACAACACAACAAAAATAATGGAGATTTAGTTGAGGGGGTAATTAAGTCTATTCATGTTGCAAACGTGAGCCACGTTATTGATTTATCGTCTGATTTTCACGGAATAAGGGGCTAAAGGTAAGGTTTTATAAAACGGGATTGTAGTTTAAGTGGATTTTAAAATAGAAGGTGCAGTTAAAATTACCCTTTTATTTTTTAAAGTAAAAATTGAAAATATGTCCCGGATTTGAATTATCATTTTGGGGATCTGTCCTATAACGTTAGAAATTAAGGAATATGTCCCAGCGTCTATTTTATCCGTTAAATGGACATGTGTGGCTTATTTTCGGACAATTATGTCCTTGTCATTTTAATTGGGTTTGTCTCCAACATTTCTCCAACATATGAAATATGAAATAGAATAAGAAAATATATACAATAATAGTTAACGGATAAAAATACCATGTCTCCAATATTTCTCCAACATTTTCGGACAAGGGCATAACTGTCAATTTAACATATAAAATGGAGGTCTGGGACATATCCCTTAATTTCTAGCGTTATGAGACAGATCCCCAACTGATAATTCAAATCCGGGATATATTTCCAATTAACCCTTTTCGAAATATCACATTGGGATGTACCTATGATGTAATATTTAAGGACTAAAATGTGTACCTTGTAGAGAAGCTATCACGTGGTGGCCAAGTATAGTCGATAGGCCAAACGGCCTAAAGAAATGCAGCACAAGGCATGGGCTAAATCCAAGATTGGCTCAGGCTAAGGATGTATGGTACATCCGTAGTTGCAAGCAAGGCAAAGGCAAGAGACAAATGGGATTTGGCCTTGGCCTAGAATGCCTAAGCATTTAGAAATGCTCGTTAAGAAATTGGCATGCGCCAAAGTGAGTTGGATACGGCCAAGATGCTTGAGATCCAGTGATGCAAACTTGAGGAAGCTTGCGTATACACACTTGCGTCAGTAGGGAATGACGCGTATTCGAGGATGGCATTTGGATGGAATGTGCGTCTTTGGAACAGCAAGCCAGCAACATACGCCAGGCTCATGGCCTTGACGCTTAAGAGTTGATTACACTTAGTGGCGTCTATTTTAGGGTAAATAGGTAAAGGGGAGACCAATCCTAGCCACAACAAAGACTACACCTTTCATTCTATGGGTAGAGAGAGCAAAAGAGGATCCCTTCTTTGTACTATCCCTTTTCTTTTTATAGACTTTCCTTATTTATCACCTCCTGACATATATCTCCCTTTAACCCCTTGTTATTGCTAAAGTTCCATCTATTAATTCTCACCCTTAGCTTCTCTTCTTATTCCTCTTCTGTCCTCATATTTTCATGGGAATATTCCTAAGTATTTGGGCTTAACTCCTAAGCTCATAAGTTAGTGATGAACTCAGGCCCATCTAGTAGAAATGACTCCCCTTATCCATGAGTACTCATTTTTCAGGTATCAACATAAGCCCCCTGACTATTGGGCTAACCATTAGATAGCCCAGTAGTCAACCTACACTTCCTTAAAATAGTTCTGTTCGACTATCTCCTCAACACGTACCTCCCAAGCTCGTGCACTGGTCGGTTGGTGACGTGCCACACCATCTCTTCAGTTACCCTACTCTAAGTAACCGTATCACCTCCCTTAGTCAAAGGGAAGTATTCATTATATATTTACAATTTCTCCTTTACCACTTCATTTCTCTTACCGCGCATCTTCACCTTAGTGTTCTTGATGTCAGACGATTCCTCCAGACGTTCCTCAGCGGAAGAAGAGGAAGAGACATAGGGAACAACGTCTCAAGCGGGGTCCGAGTCCAGCGGCTAGTCTGATAGCGGGCCTCTTCCTTGCCGGTTGATGGTCAATTATATTTTATTAGGGATTTTTTTTGCAATCGAGACCTATCTGCTGCTATGCAGCCCCCAGTCTTTTCCGATGGTACACGAATCACGCCGAGTGACGACCATCTTGATTCTCGTTTGACCAACCCAACCTTAATACCCTTTTTTGCGTCTCCTAAATGGTTTATGCACCCAGAGGAAGGAGGTGACCTCCCCCTTCACGCTTTCAACAAGATTCCACGTATGGCCATTCAACGCATGGATTATCACCTTCCAACTATAGATTCACGTTCTTCAGCTGAAACTTCTCCCCTTTGGAAGTCTTGGGTCACATACATCCATTCCGACCCTGGCCATCTATCTAGGCTCCGCTCTTTAGGAATATACGAAGCAGTAGACGTCTCTCTTCATTGTGTGGTGGTCAAATGTAAAAGTGATATGGTTAGACTCTACTCACGCTGGATCCCTCGAGTTCATACTTTCTTTTTTGCCTGGGGTGAGGTGACTCATGTATTGGAGGATGTCGTGGCTTTGATGGGGTTGCCGATTCACGGGTCTCACTTATATCATGAGGCGGCCATTTTCAAGGTTATGGACGATTCAGACATAGTTTTATGTGCTCACTTGATTGGTTGTAAAGGTAAATCCTGAAAAGTCTGGTCGGAGGGGAAAGATAAATCCCCAGTTTAGGGTGCTTACCCTACAGAGGAGAAGGTCATTAGGTCGGTAAAATCAACTGAGGGGAAGTCCAATATTACCCCTGCTTCAGAAGCAATAGAGAAGGCCACAACCCACCCTATTGGTGGGAAGATGATGGCTGATGCTATGAAGGATTCTGCTGTTGCGGTACCAATCCGACCTATTCGAGGTGGAGCCCTTTCTGGCCGCGATACCAAAGTCAGTAAGAACAAACGCTATTCCTTCCCTTTATGGGTGAAGTATTGGGCTCCAAGTCCCGTAGACGGGGATGTTAGCTCCCTTGTCCAAAAGAAAAAGAATGTTCGTGCTGAACTAGCGGTTTTTCTTCTTTACTGGCTTAGTCATGATGTTTTCGAGCACATCCCCCGTGACACCATCAAGAACGAGCTCGTGTCGATGGATGTACTGATGTCATGAGGTATATCATTTCCTTTAGCGCCCATGTTCTTGGGAGGTTTGTATCGTCAACTGGATCTCTTCTGTAAAGACATTCAAAGGGTGGACGCTCGTTACATTGTTGAAACTTTTGTCACGACAAACTACCTTCAGGCTTGTCCATGGGAGAATTTTCCAAAGTATGCTCCTTCGATTAACGATTTAGCCATTCATCGTGAGGAAAAGGTTGAGTGAGGAGATGGCACCTTCGATATAGTTCCGTATTCTTACTATTATCCTGCATGGCCCTGTGGCATGAGAGAGGGAGATCATCCGGGAATACTCTTAAGGACTATATGGATGTGGCAAAGGAATTCAAGCCTTTTCCTTATCACGACGGTCATTCTGGTTCTCTCCCTTATGATTTTACTACTGAGATTGCGGATGTGACTTTGAACTCTAAGCAATCTTTGGCAAGTGATGACTTTGACTCTGTCATGGATGTATTACCTGGTTATCTCCCTGGTTTTTACTTGGATAAGTTCATACCAATGTCTTATAATTCTGATCACGTGGCTCGGCAGTTGGGATTTGACCAAGGGGTCCTATTCCATTATCCAGATTCATATTCTACCGAGAAAACTGATATTAGAGCTAATTTTGATCGTTTTGTGTTTAAAGGAGAGATACGTTTGGCGGATCGATCAACTCACTTTTCTTTCTATCAACCTTCACCGATGCGAGATCTCTTTGTTTCTCCTAATTGATATTCGTTTCATACAGAAATTTGGAAGCAAGTTATGAATTTTCTTCTACGTGAACCAGTTCCTCCACCTACACTATCTGCGGATGACCTCAAGTTGATGCATGCGTCGGGTCGTATCAAGCTGGATGGGCCGTTAGCTACCAAGTTTGGTCTTATGCCCGGTTCAAAAGGTCTTCTCCTGGTTCCCTTGACTACTAGTTGGACTCCCCTGCTGATCATGAGTTATCGAAAAAGGGGGTTAGAAAGGAACAGATGCCCCCTCCTCCACCGCGAAAAAAGTAGGGAAAGGTCCAAACTCTTCATCCAGCTCCTGTCTCCTCTAATCAGGTATGTTTCGTGTCTGGGTATCCTTTCTCCTTTAAAAGGATTTTTTTAATTGTGTTATCAGGGTGATCTCTTTGTCGGCTTTGTTGGGTACAAGCCTCGCTCCTTTATGGTGGAAGAATATCTTAACATTCCAAAACATGAGTGTTCGCCTCGTCGTAAGGCTAAAAAAGCTAAGCGTGACGCGGGAATCCTACCAACTCCGCATATCCCCCGGTCTATCTTGGCTGATGCTTCTCATATGTCTCCTCTACAGGCCAAAGCTCAGGTTATCACCATTCCGACTTTTTCCTCTTTTGTGGATCGTATACATAGTTTGGGTATTGATTTGTCCAAGGGTGGTGATGCCGTCTCCTCACATTTATATGTTGTTTCTCTTAATCCTCCGGTGGCCACCACTATCCGTTTTCAGAATCATCCCCAGGAGACGCCTACCAGCCTGTTTGGTTCATGTAGTCATGGCGGTTCATCTTATTCTCATCCTGGTGCATCTCAGGACCATGTGCCCTCTGAAGAAAATCTATCTCCTTCTGGTAATTATTGTCTCTTTTGCTTTCCACGTGTCATTTTCTTTATTTCATGTTTGTCCTTTTTTATCTGGTGATAAGGCATATATTTTGTTTTTCCTATTTATACGTCCATTTTGCTACTCTATCGTATGTTTGCTTCGTGTTTTTGTTTTATTTATTATCCATTATTATTTGTTTATCTTTTTTTAAGGTTCTGTTTGTGGTTCGAAGTCGTCTTCGGGTTCTTCTCGTCCTCATTCGGATCGTTACGAGCCTTCTCCTACTCGCGTGTCGTCTCCTAATCTCCAACTTTTTGAGGTTAGTTTCATTCATTCATTTTTTAGATACTCTTCTTATAATCTTTCCCTTTTTTTTTAATAGATTATGAAGAAGCGAGGTAGATATTTCGCGTTTAAGAAGGATGCTTCCAGCGTCACGAGCAATGTTAAATGTGCGCGGCTTGTAGGGAATGATTTTGTCCCAGCTACTCAAAAAAAAAAGCGGACGCAGCTGCACTATTAGTTAAACCGGAATATCCTTCCTTTTGCTACCCTTCAGTCGCAAGTACCGACGAAGCCGAGGCGACTGAGAACCATAGATTAGTGCATGGCTTTTGGGTTCTCTCGAACTTAGCCACCATTTATAGGATGATTTTCGGGCGAAACGGTCATATGGTGAACGAGGTTATGATTCAGGCTATGAAAACTTTAGTCTTTATGAATAAAGGTTTGCTTGAAGCTGCGGAAGGGATTTCCTAAGTTCATGATGCTCCTCCTAATGTTGGTAAGATGAAGGAATAGGAATCTTCCATTCAAGTTGGCATAGGTCTCAAGTTTCCCATAGCGTGGCTAGCCCAATTGCTGGGTACAGTGAAGAGCAAGTTTGATCCGCGCTCAACCTTTCCATCTCAAATCGTCGAACTAGAGCAAAGCCTAAAGTGGCTCAAGAATAGTGGACTGCTCTGACAAGCTTCTTTCCAATGTTTCAACAAATATGCAGGAGGCTTGTGAGGATGAAGCTGATATGACCCGGGTGTATGAGGACCTCGAGCAAAAAAAAATGAGATCTGGCCGCTTTTGAGGAATAAGTTTATTCTCTTTGGTATTGAGTGTTTGTAATATGTTTGTGCTTATCTTGGATTTGGTTGGCATCCTTATTCATTTCTCCTCTTTCTTTTGCTGACTTTTACTATGACATTTTGACTATCTTAAGTGGTTGTTTTACTCTTGATATTTATTCTGGTTTGTGTGTTTATTTATTAGTAGCACCTGAATTTCAGGATATTTTATTCTCCCAGTTGTCTATTTATAAATATTGCTCGTATTGTTCTTATTTTGTTTAGTCTTTCCTGATGGATTACCCTGCAGCAACTGCTCTTATCACAATTTGGAACAAAAAATATATCGTTTGATTGATGATAGAGTTGAGGATGAAGCGCGATGGGAAGTCGCATACGTCGCTCATAATGAAGTGGCCGATCGATGGTATAAGACGGGTCTTATCTATCAGGCATTCACCATTCTTGATTCGGCTGTTAGTGCTTATGAAACGGCGCTGTGTGTATACGGCTTGCCCAATGACAAGCTGGATATCGATGAACGTATTCTTATGAAAGCTAATGAGACGCGTTGGCGACTTGATCAAGATATCCCTCGTACTGTCAAACTACTTCGAGTTCTCCGCGTTGTTGGGATGTAAAAGTTGTAGTTGCAGTTGCTTTGTTTTTTTTTCGTCATGGTTGTTATAGTTTTAAATGTAATTTATTCCGTGATTATCTTGTAATTAAATGCTTCGTCTATTTTCTGTACTCGTGGTTGTATCTGTCCTGGATTTCTATTTAAAGTTCTTTTTCTTGAATTACGTTGCTTGACCTGTGTGTGGTGTTTGTTCTTATTTAAATATTTTTTTTATCTTTGCCTTAGTATCTGCTTCCATCTTTTCTTTCATTTCCTCTTATTTTTTTTTGAAGGGTGCTCACGAGCTCCATGGGTATACTTTAACCATGGTTTTGGTAGCCGCTACTGTCATGACCTCAGACGCGCGTAAAGAGCTCGAGCGACTCCTGGTGGTGAAAGACAAAGTAGGGATGTTAATGACTCATAAATTAGCTCATCTGGATGCCATGGATGCCGCTTGGGGATATCATCATAAAACGTTTGAACTTTCTCGGAAAGCTCATGATGATGCTCGTACTATAGGCGACGTCAATCAGCTGCTTTCTAAGTCTCATGCGAGGCGGTTTGCTGTCAACTCTCAGTATCAGGAGGTTGTGATTATGATGAAAGATTTAGATCGGGAGATACAAATCTGTCATGCAATGTTGGCAGAGTCGGACGATTAGTTTGTGGTAGTGTCTTTTATTGTATCTTTTCTAGGGATTTGTAATTCATAAGAGCATTTATTGATGTAATTGTCCTTTGTTAACCATGTGGTAATAAATATTCATTTCTTCTTCTATTTTAACCTTTCTTTGTCCTTCTCATTTTCCTCATTATACACATTTCCCCCCTTTTCTTTTTTGTTATTCTCTCTTGTCTCTTTCCTTTGAGCATGTCTCATCAACTTCACGGGTATACTTTGACCATGGTTGTCGTGCCTTCCCTCGTGGCACCGCTTGATAAGCGAGATGAATTAACATGACTTTTAGTGATGAAAGATGAAGTGGGGCTATTGATGACCCATAGGTTGAGTCATCATGCTGCATTGTAGGCTGCTTTTAGGGAACATGACGCGACTCTCGAGATTGCTCGTAGTGCCAATGCCTCTGATCGGGTTCTTCAGAATGTTCATTGTTTGCATAATGAAACAGTCACTTGGTGCTATTTAGCTACTCGGATGTATGATGAAGCTATTCTTATGATGAGGGATTTGGACCGAGAGATAGAGGCATGTTGCGCGGTGATCGCTAGTCAGAACGATTAATCCTATAATCCTCTTAATGTTTCATAGAATGTTATTAATGCTTATTGGTGTTTTAATGCTTCATTAAATATGGAATTGAATGTGTAGTTGTACCCTACCCTCGTGTTTATTATATGTTTGTTTCCTTATTTGGTTAATTTCAACCTTAATCTTTTATTTTCCTCTTGTTTTTCATCTGTTCTGGCGTAATATATATTATCTTCCCTTTTATCATATGGCACGGGCTCGTTTGATAGCAGAGATTGCTCGATTGAATCATATGTCTAATGTCTTTAGTGTTGTGTGTGACTGTTTTGATCGTGAGAATAATATCTCCTATTCCCGTTTTACAGACGCAGATCGTCTTTTACAAGAAGCGCGTCATGGGGGTCGGTTGCACCCTCCTTTATTTTTTGAACATCACCGCTATTATCGTAAACGTCGTGTTGCAACTTACTTCCAATGTTTGGATATGTTTCGATCTTTCCAAGTGGCATAAGTAGCTCTCAACTCGGCTCAAGCGGCGCTGCAAGCTCTTCTTTGAGAATAAATACGTGTTTTAAAGGCAAGTTATTTCGACAAGTGTTGGGATTTTTTTATTTTTTTTGTACACATATCTCTCGTTTTAGAGAGAGTAGTTTCCTTTGGTCACGTGTAATGTTCTTCATCGAATTCTCTATATGATGGGACCATTTTTTTTTCTTTCTTTGTGTGTGCATTCCTTGTCACCTTCTCCCCTTCCCTCTCTTTCTCTCTAGTATGAATGATACTCCTTCTGCTCGGGCTGGTCGGGTGGTTGTATCCGACTTGAAGTTGGAGATTCGTAATCTTAAAAGGGTTATCCTTATGGCCGACGTGAGTGGGTACACTCATCTTTTGGAGGCCCTTACAGTTGTGTTTGTTGTCAGTCAGTCATTGTATTAGTATGGATCTTTACGCCGATGCTCTAGGTTCTAAAGAAGGCGACTGTATGTCCCTTTTGGAATCATTTTTCAATGCTCGGGAGGAAATGGAACGTGATGAGCGAAATTTAGGTCGCGTGACTGTGTATCTGAGCCGCGCGCGAGTTTCTTTGCTTAATATTTATACTCGTCATAATGTTATATGAATGTTGTATATTTCCTTTTCGCTCGAGTATGTTGTGCTACCTTTTCTCCTTCTATCCCCCTCTTTTTTTATAAGACCCGTTGGTCCGGATGTTTAAAGTATTTCGTGTCCCCTGCCACTTGTGATTAACAAGTTTGTGTTTAGCATGACCATTCGAACACATGCGCTTTTTCTTCTGCCACTCTTGTGACCTATTATGGTGTTTAGTTAAGTGGTCAAACAGGGGCACTTCGCCCTCTGCCGCTCTTGTGATCATTGTGGTATTTAATGGAGTGGTCGAACAGGGGCGCTTTACCCTCTATCGCTCTTGTGACCATTGTGGTATTTAGTTGAGTGGTCGAACATGGGCGTTTTACACTCTTCCGCTCTTGTGACCATTGTGGTATTAAGTTGAGTGGTCGAACAGGGGCGCTTTTCCCTCTTCCGCTTTTCTGACCATTGTGGTATTTAGTTAGGTGGTCGAACAAGGGCGTTTTTCCTTCTGCCTCTCTTGTGACCTATTTTGGTGTTTAGTGGAGTGGTCGAGCAGGGGCGTTTTGGCCTCTGCCGCTCTTGTGACCTTTGTGGTATTTTAGTTGGATGGTCGAACAGGGGCGCATTTCCCTCTGCCGCTCTTGTGACCATCGTGGTATTTAGTTGAATGGTCGAACAAGAGCGCTTTTCCCTCTGCCGCTCTTGTGACCATTGTGGTATTTAGTTGAGTGGTCGAATATGGGTGCTTTGCCCTCTGCCGCTCTTTCTGCGATGGCTTTTGCCGCTTCTTGAGTCTGGTTCTCGCTGAAACCTAACGAGTCAAAAAATTGTTGAGCCGGGATCGTTTTGGAAAACTTGCTAGCTATGCCTTCGGTATTGTCAAAGCCCGAGATCTGTTCCTCTATTTCGCATACCTCTTCTTCTACCGGTTCCTAGGGTCTCCAGATGTCCTCCAGTGGGTTGTGTGATAGCATCATAACCTGGTGCTGGAAAAACGAATTTTTTTTGATTGCTTGGCATACCATCGCAATCTCTCCCGAGTTCCTCTTTCAATGAAAGATACCGCGAAGAGAGAAAAACTCCTGAGTCGGGTGATCCACTCGACGATGGTAATGGCAGTATCTAGCATTGTTTTTGTCAAACTTATTGATATCCATAACCAAAGGTGGTAGTATCACTTCCTGATTCGCCACCCATTGTTCGAGCAGGCCGATGATCTGTTCTCGGCTACACGGTATGAGCGGTAATCGATTTAGATCCGTTATAGGCTCTCTGTTACCTCGCCCTGCATTGTAGGGATGAAACACAGGAGGAATTCTCGCGTCGGGATGATCATAGCTCGACCGTTGAATGCTGGTACTGATGCGGTATTGACCGAATGTTGCTACGTGTGATCCATATTACCTGGGCTTAGAACGCCCGTGCATTATGCTATTCTGGATGCAGCTTCCTCTAATTCTACGAACGTGTGGAACTTGAAGTTGGCAAGATTCCACTTGAACATAGGTGTCATTCCGCGCGCACATATTTTCACTAGATTTTCTTCCTTCTTGTCTTCATGACACTCGAGAGAGAGGTTCCAGAATCGCGTGATGAATTTTCCGATTTCCTCCCTCATTCTTTGGTTACACCTGCTGAGATCAATCATTGTGACCTTCTTCTTTGCTGAATAAAATTTTCTTAAGAACAACATACTAATTGCTGACCACGACTCTATGCTTATGTGCTTCAGGTTATCATACCAGGTGAAGGATGTGTCTGATAAAGACTTAGGGAATTCTCTTAGGCACAACTTTCCGTCGGATGCGTACGCATTGTTGACAAGAATCGACTAAGGTGTTCTCGAGTGTTTTCCCGTCCATCTTAGGTCTTGAACTTGGGAGACGTATACTCTTCCGGGTGCTGATACTCGACTACCTCGACCGAGTATGGGGTGTCCATGGAATCATAGCTATCGTGCGTGACTACTCTGTAATGTTCTTCCAGGTACTTGGCGATCGCCTAGTGTGATGCTCCTCGGGAAGATCCCTATCCATTTGGTGTTTTCCTCGTAACCGCCGCTTCTTTTTCCGCTTGTCTCATAGGCTTCCGAAGCTCTTGTTGACGTTGATTGTGCTCTTCCATCTCAGTTTGCATATCCTGTAAAGTTTGCTTCTGTTGAGTATCCTTCTTTGGTTGTTGTTCATTCTTGTTGACCAGTGTCTCTAGTTTTCCGCTTGAGCCGTTTGTACGATTGGCGTGTTGACGATGGCTTGTCTTAGTGGCTCGTCGTCACCACTTGTGTCTTTTATTATTACTTCGTAGTTAGTCGGCTGGTTGGGTGGTATAACTGGAGTGTCTTTACCTGAGTGCATCTTGGTGGACTTGAGACGAGCCTCACACTGTGGTCGCCAAATGTAGGATAAATAGGTAAAGGGGAGACCAATCTTAGCCACAACAAGGACTACACTTTTCCTTCTATAGGTAGAGAGAAAAAAAGAGGATCCCTTCTTTGTACTATCCCTTTTCCTTTTATAGACTTTCCTTCTTTATTACCTCCTGACATATCTCCCTTTAACCCCTTATTATTTCTAAAGTGCCATCTACTAATTCTCACCCTTAACTTCTTTTCTTATTCATCTTTTGTCCTCATATTTCCATGAGAATATTCCTAAGTGATTGGGCTTAACTACTAAGCTCCTAAGGTAGTGATGAACTCAGGCCTATCTAGTAAAAATGAATCCCCTTATCCATGGGTAGTTATTTTTCAGGTATCAACATCTTTTATGCTTTCCTAAAGACAAGGAACCGCCTCTTTGGATTAGGAATATGAGTGGGGTAAGTTGGACGATTAGGCCGACTACCAAGCATGAAGCATAGTTGTAACTGCTAGGCGGTTACTTTGTATATAGTTTTTGTAAGGCTATATATAGCCTGATATTGTAAAGGTTTGGGCATCCAGTACAAGAAGAGCTTGTGTAACCCAGCGTGTGCAGTAATAATAAGGCTTCAGCTAAGATTAAAACTAAGTTCTGTTGGTACATCTGTCCTTTTGTTTGGCTTACTGTTTTATGCATCAAGTGGAGTGTGTGTGCTGATTTATGAAGTGTGAATGTTAGTGGATGGAACCTCTATTTATTATGGAGTAAATAGAGTTTAGTCAAGATGTAAAAGAATTGGCTTAAGTGCGAATAGGCTGAGACTATGTTGTGGAACATAGTGCCGATGTCAAGGTAGGTGTCGGATTTGCATAAGTTGGACCTGTGACAATTCGTGTATCAGAGCCCTAGTTAAGGTCTCTATGTTCACGTTGGAGTATTGAAGCTGATTGAGTTTGTTGTTGTTCTTGTAAACGGTTGTGAATTGCATTCAAAGTGAAGGATCCACACCAAGAAGGCAAGAACTAGGGATGGGGTGAAGGTCAGACCAAAGAGTAACATTGAGAAAACGCGAATCCTATGTTCAAGAAACAATGCTCGCTGATCAGAGACGAAGGATATCCTCAAAACAACTCGAAAAGGGCGAAGAGAGTTGTTCTACATATCAGAACTAAACTAAGTGTACCAGACACGCTGCAAGTGTTAATAGGGTTCAGCACGATGCTGGAAAGGCTCAGCATGATGTTGATATGGTCCAACATCGTGATGTTGGTATGGTTTAACATCATAACATCAGTCGCTAACTAGGGAGTAAGGCTCACAATAAGAAGAAAATATCTTCTGGACTGATGTACATTGACGTTAGGGTCAATGGAGATTGGTTATTAGCGATGGCTGATACCGGTACTACTAAGTCCTTTATTCATCCATCTGTTGGCTTAGCATTGAAATCGACAGTCACTAGTGAGGCTAGCACCATCAAGGATGTTAATGCAAAACCACAGACTTGTCGAGGTAAGGTTTGCAATACGGATGTTCCAAGTTGGAGAATGGAAAGGAAAACTAGATTTTCTAATGATGGTCATGGATGAATATGACTTGATATTGGGCATGGATTTGTTTTGTGCGGCGAAGGCGAAGGAACTTCTTCATAGAGATCGGATATTGATTCAGCACCCTCAATACCCATGTTTTGTCTCTAGGGTGAGGCGAAGTGATGATCCGTACAAGACATTTAAGCCATGTTTGTCTGCGATTCAAGTGAAAGAAGGTCTACGTAAAGGCTTGGCTACTTTCCTAGGTGTTTTAGTTGACATAAATCCTGGAAAGTTGATGGAAGTCGAAGGTGGGATAAGTGAGGTCTTGGAAGAGTTTGCAGACATGATTCCTGCAGAACTACCTAAAACGCTACTGCCATGGTGTAGGATCGATCATATGGTTGAGTTGGTACCTGGTGCCAGACCCCTTGCACAAGCACCATATCGTATGTCACCTTTGGAACCCGAGGAAATGCGAAAACAAATTTCTGAACTGCTGGAGCCAGGTAATGTACAGCCGTCTAAAGCCCCATTTGGCGCTCCAGTGCTATTCTAAAAGAATCAAGATGGATTGCTTCGTATGTGTGGGGACGAAGATGCATTGATGCTACTTGGGTTGGTCATCCAGGTATTGAACGAACCCATGCATTGATAAATCGTTCATAATACTGGCCTAAGATGGAGTAGGACGTTGAACTGTACGTGAATACTTGTTAGAGTGTCAATTAGATAATATGGAAAGAAAGAAGATAGCAGGGTTCCTATAGCCTTTTGCCGATTCCAGACAGGCCGCAAAAGTACGTAATGAACTTTATTAACGGGCTGCCTAAGGTGCATCATTGTTGATCGCTTTTCGAAGCATGCTACATTCATTCCATGTCACCATTTTTACAATGCAGACGTTGCAGTTGATCTGTTCTTTAAGAATGTAGTGAAGCATTGGGGACTTCCTCAAGATATAGTGAGTGGTCGAGACTCACGGTTTACAAGCAGATTTTGGACTGCCTTGTTTGGATTGCTTGGGGTCCGAACTAAAGTTTCCTACTAGCAACCATCCTCAAACTGATTGTCAGACAGAGAGGATAAATACTTTGCTAGAAGAGTATTTGCGGCATTATGTCATGACAAGCCATGACAACTGGGTGTCGTTGATGGATACAACCCAATTTTGTTACAATTTGCACAAGAGTTCATCAAAGGAGATGAGTCATTTTGAGTTGGCTACGGTACATCAACCATTAAACCCTCATGAAGTGCCAAAGATTAAGAAGCAAGGTACTTGTACAGTAGCATACCGCTATGCAAGTTCAAAAACTGAGATAACCAATCAAGTGCGTGATAGTTTATCCAAGGCAGCAAGAAGGATGAAGAAGTATGTTGATTCACATCGGAGAGATGTGGAATTTGAGGTGGGAGATAAGGTACTGTTGAATTTGGAAGAAAATCTCGAGCAAGACAGTGCATAAAGGATTGATTCCAAGGTACGATGGTGTTAGAATTAAAAATGAATTTGTTACTTAAAATTATTTTTGTTACTTAATATATCTTAAAGGGACCTAGGGTCACTAGTTTAAACTTGGGGTGGAAATAACAAAGCCATCCATTTCACTTTTTAGTGAATGAGAAACCTTTGGTTTGTCCCATATTGGGCAAACCAAGGAGGAAGTTTATCCTTATTACCACAAACGTTCTATATAAGGAAAAAGAACTAGTGGATTGGATATGGAATTAGGAAATGGACTAGTGGGCAAATGCACACATGTGCGGTGCTTCACACCGACTTGCGGAACTTGCGTGTGCCTCGGTGCGAGCCTCGGCGCGAGCCTCGGTGTGAGCCTCGGCGTGTGCTCCGGCGTGCGCCTGGCGTGTGCTTGCGAGTGCATAGTGTACCCATCAAAGATCCAACGGTTTTATATTTTAATTCTATATATTAAATATTTGACCATTTCGTATTTATAAAATTAAATCAGGTTTAATAAACAAGATCTTTTAATTAAATATCTCGAATTAAATATGTTGAATCAAATGAATTTTGACTGTTTGAAAAATCAACAGTCTTATTCTCCTATAAAAGAAAAACAAAAATCAGATTTTCACTTACCCCAGACACAGCTACTATCCTGTCGTCTTTTCCCCTCTTCTTGCTTTGTTTTGAGCACGTAGATAAAAAATTTTCTTTCTTATTCTGGTGTTAAGTTCGCAACGGTCCAACGAGTTTTTGCTAGCTGGGTTGGTATCAGGTGGTTTTATCCTGGATTCGATTTGTCCTCACTAGTGGTATAGCAACACTCTTTCTAGAGGTGTACCCGATAAATATCGAGTTAAGGGCAGTCTGTTGAACATGCGACTCCATCTTCTGTGTGGGTGTGATTGTCTGAAGTGTGATGTTTTGTTCTAACGATTAATCTCTTTCAAGTTTCTGTTTGGTTTGCTTACTGTTACAGGAATATTCTCCAACAGATGGTCCTTTTGAAGTAATGAAAAGAGTTGGCAAGATGGCTTACATGATCGTTTTGCCGGAACGACTAAAGTACACCCCACTTCTCATATAAGCTTCTTAAATAAGTACCATCCTGTTTTATTGGACACTTCGAGACAACAATCGAAGTATGCACCACTAGTAATCAGATCACCATTCGACAAGTAAGTTGAGGATATACTTGATGATCGAGTTTAGGGGAAAATCAAGTAGTATATGAGGACCTATTACTTAGTTAAATGACATGATTTACCTGATTCAGAAGCTTCTCGGGAGAAGGATACAACGTTGTGGCAGTTTGAAGAGAAAATTCAGAAGTACCACGAGTTGAAAGCATCGACGAGGGTGTCGAGTTCAACTGGTGGGGGAGGTCTGTTGCCGATAGTCCAAACGGCCTAGAGAAATGCGGCACAATGCATAGGACAAATGCGAGATTGGCTCAGGCCAAGGATGCGCCGTGAATCCATAGTTGCAAACTAAGCAAAGGCAAAGAGCCAAATAGGATTTGGCCTTGGCTAAGAATGCGCTAAGCATTCATAAATGTACGTTAAGGCATTGGCGTGCGCCAAAGTGAGTTGGGCACGGAAAGGATGCTTGAGCATCCAGTGATGCGAGCTTGAGGAAGCTTGCATACGTACACTTGATTCATTAGGGAATGATGCGTACTCGAGGCTGACATTCGATTGGAATGTCCGTCATTGGAATGACAAGGCCAGCAGCATGTGCCTGACACATGGCCTTGACGGTTAGGAATTGGTTACACTTAGTGGCGTCAGCTTTATGCTTTCCTAGAGACAAGGAACTACCTATTTGGCTTAGGAATATAAGTGGGGTAAGTTGGACGGTTATACCAACTACCAAGCATTACGCTTATTTTGTATATGTAAGGCTATATATAGGCTTATCTTGTAAGGGTCTGGGCATCCGGTACAAGATAAGCTTGTGTAACCCTAAGTGTGCAGTAATAATAAGGTTTCAGCTAAGATTAAATTTAAGTTCTGTTGGTACATCTGTCCTTTTGTTTGGCTTACTGTTTTTTGCATCAAGTGGAGTGTGTGTGCTGATTTATGAAGTGTGAATGTTTATGGATGGAACCTCTATTTATTATGGAGTAAATAGAGTTTAGTCAAGAAGTAAAAGAATTGGCTAAATGCATGAGACTATATAACATAGTGCCGTTGTCAAGATAGGCTGTTGCGTTTGGATAAGTTGGACCTGTGACACCTAGTCACAACAAGACTCTATTATTTAGCTAGTTTCTTTTATATATTCTTTCTAATTCTGCAAGAAAATTAAGGCTCGTGTTACAGTCGTACAAATTATGGTTTGTCTTTAATGAGACTCCATAAAACACGGACAGTTAAATCAGTTAATGTCCTAAGTGTTTTTTTTGGCTTAATAAAATTCATCCTAAAAAAGGCAACCACAATTGAACAACCCATATTCTCTCTCCTCCTTCCAAATGTTTGGATGTTTAGCATTTTTAGGACATTGGATCGGAATTTCTAAGGTTTCAAACATTGCAACACATAAGATTACAGAAAAATAATTTTCTCAAAGAAAAAATTTCAAACCAAAACATTCTCTTTGCCAAAATTTACTTTGTTCTCAAAGACATGTTATTTCCTTCATACGGCCTTGGTGTATAACAATGTATTCTGTCAAATATATTCAACAAAAAAAAGAAAAAGTAAAGCATTAGGTTGTAGAGAGAAAAAAGAAATTGAGGTAATTTGACAAATGAACAGATTTGTGTGTTGAACATTAAATGATTTTAAAGGTTAAGCGCGGGCTTGCGTAGCTTGCGTGTGCTTTTGCGTGTGCCTTGGCGCAAGCCCCGGCGTGTGCCTGCGAGTGCATACGTGTACCCATCAATGATCCAACGGTTTTATATTTTAATTCTATACATTAAATATTTGACCGTTTTGTATTTATAAAACTAAATCAGGTTTAATAAACAAAATCTTTTAATTAAATATCTTGAATTAAATATGTTGAATTAAATAAATTTTGACCGTTTGAAAAATCAACAGTCTTCTTCTCCTATAAAAGAAAAATAAAAATCAGATTTTCACTTACCCCAGACGCAGCTACTATCCTGTCGTCTTTTCCCCTCTTCCTGCTTTGTTTTGAGCACGTAGATAAAAAAAATAATTCTTTCTTATTCTCCTGTTAAGTTCGCAACGGGCCAACGAGTTTTTGCTAGCTGGGTTGGTATCAAGTGGTTTTATCCTGGATTCGATTTGTCATCACTAGTGGTATAGCAACACTCTTTCTAGAGGTGTACCCGACAAATATCGAGTTAAGGGCAGTCTGTTGAACATGCGACTCCATCTTCTGTGTGTGTGTGATTGTCTGAAGTGTGCTGTTTTGTTCTAACGATTAATCTCTTTCAAGTTTCTGTTTGGTTTACTTACTGTTACAGGAATATTCTCCAACATTCTTAACTCGATACCTTGTTTAATTTGAAAATTTTACTTCTGTAACAATGGTGAAGACTGATGTTGACAGACCTCAGAAATTTTCTGGAAAGGACTTCAAGAGATGGCAGTCAAAAATGTTATTTTTCCTGAGTTTCCACATGCTAAATGATATGGTTCTGAAGCCGTTTGATGAGTCTCTGAATGAACTTGAAAAATTACAGGATTTAGAAAGTTGGAAGAGAAGTAATTATATTGCCAAAAATCATATCTTAAAATGCCTAGAAGATGCTTTATATGATTTTTACAATGCTAAGGATAATTTTAATGCTTATAATTTATGGACTGCACTACAAGATAAATATGAAGCAGAAACAGCAGGAAGTAAAAAATTCCTGGTTGCACGTTTTCTGGAATATAAAATGATGAATGATAAATCAGTGGTTGATTAGTTTCTGGAGCTGTAAAAAATTATTAATGAAATAATTGCTGAAGGAATGTTTATTGAAGAAACATTTCAAGTTTCTGCAGTTATTGAAAAATTGCCAAATTCCTGGGCTGAATACAAGAGAAGACGAAGGCATGAAACTGGTGAAATTTTCATGGTAGAATTGGGCAAGAAAATCCAAGTTGAAGAATTGCTGTGTTCAAAGGACAAGAATGTTTCTTCTGCAAGAGACATGTCAAACAAAGCTCACGTTCTCGAACACAAATTTTCTACTCTAAGTCTGGGCCACAACAGGCGCAAGCCTGGCCCACAAAGAAAAGGTACCTTTCAAAAACCAAAATCTGCTATTGGTAAAATTAAGGGAGCATGTTATGTTTGTGGTGTGTCTGGCCATATGGCAATTCATTGTAGAAAACGCAAAGATGCGAATTTTAAGAAAACAAATGTAAATTTAGTTGAAAGTAGTAAAAATGAGTTTTCTGGCACGGTGTCTGAGGTTAAATTAGTTACCAATGTGAGAGACTGGTGGGTAGACTCTGGAGCTACCAAACATGTCTGGGGAAGTAAAGACATGTTCACCTCCTATCAGACGGTAGGAGAAGGAGAAAAACTCTAAATGGGTAATTCATCTGCAGCACAGGTTGCAGGAAAAGGAAAAAAATTTCGCTGAAGCTCTCTTCTGGGAAAATCCTCACATTGAATGAAGTTTTACACGTACCAGACATCTGCAAGAATCTCGTTTCAAGTGGTGTGCTAGATGATAAGGGCTTTAAGATTGTATTTGAGTCTGGGAAAGTGATTATCACTAAGGGAAAGGATTTTGTGGGAAAGGGCTATAAGGCTGAAGGCCTATACAAATTATCTGTAACCTCTGTTGAAGTTAATAAAGTTGATTCTTCTTATGTTGTTGTCCCATTGAATATCTGGCATGGTAGACTTGGTAATGTAAATTATAATTCAATGAACAAATTGGCAAACTATGGCTGCATTTCCAAAATTAAATTTGGAATATGAACATAAATGTAAAGTTTGTGTAGAATCAAAATATACAAAGAAGCCCTTTAAGAAAAATGTCCACAGAAATTCCAATCCCTTAGAGTTAATTCACTCAGACTTAGTTGATATGAAATCAATCCAAACCAGAGGTGGTAAAAAATGGTTTGTCACTTTCATAGATGACTGTACTAGATACTGTCATATATACTTGCTTAAAGGAAAAGATGATGCTTTAGAAGCATTTAAATTATATAAATTAGAAGTAGAAAACCAATTGAACACCACAATTAAAACCATTAGATCTGACCGTGGGGGTGAATATGTAATCCCTATAGGAGACTTTTGTGTACAACATGGCATTATTCATGAGGTAACTCTTCCTTATTCACCACAATCTAATGGAGTGGCTGAACGGAAAAACCGAACCCTTAAGGAGATGATGAATGCCATGTTAATCAGTTCAGGACTACCGGCGAACTTATGGGGGGAGGCCGTCCTCTCAGCTTGCTATATCCTGAACAGAGTGCCCCTTAAAGGATCAGTCAAATCACTATATAAATTATGGAAAGGCAAACAACCCTCTTATGGATACCTCAAAGTGTGGGGGTGTTTAGCCAAGGTCTTTATTCCTCCACCTAAGAGGACTAAAATAGGACCTAAAACAGTTGATTGTATCTTCATAGGATATCCCGAACACACCACTGCTTATAGGTTTATGGTTGTGAGTTCTGAAAACTCAGAAATTGGTGTGAACACCATTATGGAATCTAGGGATGCTACATTTTTTAAAATGTGTTTCCGTTAAAATCTGAATCTCGCATGATATGTGATGATCCCCTAGATGTCCCTTCTTCTAGCCATATTTTACCGATAGAAGAAGATGAACCTGTTTATGGACCTAGAAGAGGCAAAAAACATAGAATAGAAAAAACTTTTGGGCCAGACTTCATAACCTGTTTAGTTGAAACTGATCCATAAACCTATAAAGAGGCCATGACTTCGTCTGAAGCTCCATGGTGGAAAGAATCCACTATTAGTGAGATGGATTCTATTGTTCAGAATGAAACCTGGGAGATAGTAGATTTACCTCCAGGGTGCAAACCCATAGGTTGTAAATGGATCTTCAAGAGAAAACGTAAGGTAGATGGAACTGTGGAAAAGTATAAAGCTAGACTAGTAGCTAAGGGCTATAAACAAATAGAAGGTGTAGATTTCTTTGACACTTATTCACCTGTCACTAGAATTACTTCCATTAGGATGCTAATTGCAATGGCTTCAATTCATAACCTAGAAATACATCAAATGGATGTAAAACCTGCGTTCCTAAATGGTGAATTAGATGAAAAAATTTATATGGACCAACCCGAAGGCTTTGTAGTGAAGGGTTATGAAAACAAAGTGTGTAGACTTAAAAAGTCTTTATATGGCTTGAAACAAGCACCGAAACAATGGCATGAAAAATTTGATCATGTAATGTTCTCTAGTGGATTTAAAATAAATGAAGCTGAAAAATGTTTGTACAATAAATCTATCAATGATGCCTGTGTGATTATATGCTTGTATGTTGATGATATGCTTATACTAGGTACAACCTTAGAAATCATTAATTCCACTAAGAACATATTGAGTGAGAACTTTGACATGAAAGACTTAGGTCCTGCTGATGTAATCCTAGGGATGAAAATTAGAAAGGAGTCTAATGGATTCAGTCTTAGTCAATCTCATTATGTTGAATCAGTTCTTAAGAAGTTTAACCAGTTTGATAGTAAACCAGCAAGTACTCCATTTGACCCTTCTTGCAAACTCAAGAAAAACAAAGACAATGGAGTCTCGCAACTTGAATATTCACGTGTCATAGGAAGTCTGATGTATTTAATGAACTGCACAAGACCAGACATTGCCTATGTTGTGAGTAAACTAAGTAGGTATACCTGTAATCCGGGACATGAGCATTGGGATGCACTTCTCTGAGTGTTGAGGTATCTTAAATACACTTTAAACTACCGTTTGAGTTATGAAAGACACCCCGCTGTTCTTGAAGGATACTTTGATGCAAACTGGATAGCAGACTCAGAGGAGTCTAAGTCTACGAGTGGATACGTATTCACTCTAGGCTGTGGATCAGTGTCTTGGAAGAGTTCCAAACAGACCTGTATCGTTCGATCCACTATGGAATCCGAGTTTATTGCGTTAGATAAAGAAGGAGAGGAAGCCGCTTGTCTAAGATGTTTTTTAGAAGACATTCCCCTCTGGCATAGGCCTATGCAAGCTATATCTATATATTGTGATAGTCAAGCTGCAATAGCTAATGCTAAAAACAACAACTATAACGGAAAATATATTCATATTAGGAGAAGACACAATTCTCTAAAACAACTAATCTCAACTGGCGTTATTTCTGTTGACTTTGTGAGGTCTAAGGAGAATATCGCGGACCCTTTGACGAAAGGCTTGTCCAAGGAGATAGTTAGTAATGCATCGAGGGGGATGGGACTTAAGCTCATAAATTAAAACTTGCCATGAAGGATACTCAACCTTGCTGACTGGAGATCCCAAGATCAAGTTTTGAATGAGAAAACTAATTTGTGGAGGGTAAAAAAATTAAACACTATCAGGGAATTATTTTCCCTGTCCCTTCCCTATGGTGTAGACGTGATAGTATGACTGCATGTGAGGATGACTTATAGTAAAGTCTTAATGAGTTCTATAGTTTCAATTTAAGATTGAAATGGGGTGTAGCAGTAACACTCTTGATAGAACTCACCTATCTGAATGAGGAAGTGGGTCGCTTCCTATGAGAATTGAGCTGATTCTCTAGAGCATTCTGAGAAACGGGATATGTCCAGGGACAAAACGGACACAACGCCGTGAACTTAACAACACCCTTGAGAGATATCTCGCGTAAGGAGCTATTGATGAATTACACCAAACTATGGCAGTTCAATACATCGCGTTCACTGTCCATCAAGTAGTTTCGGTACTTCTCACTAAGCAGAGGTTCAATTCCTTATGGACACCTATTGCTTAAGAGGTATTTTTCGTTTTCCGGTTTTCTGATTTATCACTTTCTTCATTCATGTGGGGGATTGTTAGAATTAAAAATGGATTTGTTACTTAAAATTAATTTTGTTACTTAATATATCTTAAAGAGACCTAGGGTCACTAGTCCAAACTTGGAGTGGAAATAACAAAGCCATCCATTTTCACTTCTTAGTGAATGAGAAACCTTTGGTTTGTCCCATATTGGGCAAACCAAGGAGGAAGTTTATCCTTATTACCACAAACGTTCTATATAAGGAAAAAGAACTAGTGGATTGGATATGGACTTAGGAAATTGACTAGTGGGCAAATGCACACATGTGCGGTGCTTCGCACCGAAGCACCGCGGGCTTGCGGAGCTTGCGTGTGCCTTGAAACGAGCCTCGGTGCGAGCCTCGGTGTGAGCCTCGGCGTGTGCTCCGGCGTGCGCCTGGCGTGTGCTTGCGAGTGCATAGTGTACCCATCAAAGATCCAACGGTTTTATATTTTAATTCTATACATTAAATATTTGACCATTTCGTATTTAAAATTAAATCAGGTTTAATAAACAAGATCTTTTAATTAAATATCTCGAATTAAATATGTTGAATTAAATGAATTTTGACCGTTTGAAAAATCAACAGTCTTCTTCTCCTATAAAAGAAAAACAAAAATCAGATTTTCACTTACCCCAGACGCAGCTACTATCCTTTCGTCTTTTCCCCTCTTCTTGCTTTGTTTTGAGCACGTAGATAAAAAATTTTCTTTCTTATTCTGGTGTTAAGTTCGCAACGGGCCAACGAGTTTTTGCTAGCTGGGTTGGTATCAGGTGGTTTTATCCTGGATTCGATTTGTCCTCACTAGTGGTATATCAACACTCTTTCTAGAGGTGTACCCGACAAATATCGAGTTAAGGGAAGTCTGTTGAACATGCGACTCCATCTTCTGTGTGGGTGTGATTGTCTGAAGTGTGCTGTTTTGTTCTAACGATTAATTTCTTTCAAGTTTCTGTTTGGTTTGCTTACTGTTACAGGAATATTCTCCAACAGATGGTCCTTTTGAAGTAATGAAAAGAGTTGGCAAGATGGCTTACATGATCGTTTTGCCGGAACGACTAAAGTACACCCCACTTCTCATATAGGCTTCTTAAATAAGTACCATCCTGATTTATTGGACACTTCGAGACATCAATCGAAGTATGCACCACTAGTAATCAGATCATCATTCGACAAGTAAGTTGAGGATATACTTGATGATCGAGTTTAGGGGAAAATCAAGTAGTATATGAGGGCCTATTACTGAGTTAAATGACATGGTTTACCTGATTCAGAAGCTTCTCGGGAGAAGGATACAACGTTGTGGCAGTTTGAAGAGAAAATTCAGAAGTACCACGAGTTGAAAGCATCGACGAGGGTGTCGAGTTCAACTGGTGGGGGAGGTATGTTTCCGATAGTCCAAACGTCCTAGAGAAATGCGGCACAATGCATAGGACAAATGCGAGATTGGCTCAGGCCAAGGATGCGCCGTGAATCCATAGTTGCAAGCTAAGCAAAGGCAAAGAGCCAAATAGGATTTGGCCTTGGATAAGAATGCGCTAAGCATTCATAAATGTACGTTAAGGCATTGGCGTGCGCCAAAGTGAGTTGGGCATGGAAAGGATGCTTGAGCATCAGTGATGCGAGCTTGATGAAGCTTGCATACACACACTTGATTCATTAGGGAATGATGCATACTCGAGGATGACATTCGATTGGAATGTCCGTCATTGGAATGACAAGGCCAGCAGCATGTACCTGACACATGGGCCTTGACGGTTAGGAATTGGTAACATTTAGTGGCGTCAGCTTTATGCTTTCCTAGAGACAAGGAACTACCTATTTGGCTTAGGAATATAAGTGAGGTAAGTTGGACGGTAAGACCAACTACCAAGCATTACGCTTATTTTGTATATGTAAGGCTATATATAGGCTTATCTTGTAAGGGTCTGGGCATCCGGTACAAGATAAGCTTGTGTAACCCTAAGTGTGCAGTAATAATAAGGCTTCAGCTAAGATTAAAATTAAGTTCTGTTGATACATCTGTCCTTTTGTTTGGCTTACTGTTTTATGCATCAAGTGGAGTGTGTGTGCTGATTTATGAAGTGTGAATGTTTGTGGATGGAACCTCTATTTATTATGGAGTAAATAGAGTTTAGTCAAGAAGTAAAAGAATTGCTAAATGCATGAGACTATATAACATAGTGCCGTTGTCAAGATAGGCTGTTGCGTTTGGATAAGTTGGACCTGTGACACCTAGTCACTGCAAGACTCTATTATTTAGCTAGTTTCTTTTATATATTCTTTCTAATTCTGCAAGAAAATTAAGGCTCGTGTTACACTCGTACAAATTATCGTTTGTCTTTAATGAGACTCCATAAAACACGGACAGTTAAATCAGTTAATGTCCTAAGTGTTTTTTTTTGGCTTAATAAAGTTCATCCTAAAAAAGGCAACCACAATTGAACAACCCATACTCTCTCTCCTCCAAATGTTTGGATGTTTAGCATTTTTAGGACATTGGATCTGAATTTTCTAAGGTTTCAAACATTGCAACACACAAGATTACAGAAAAATAATTTTCTCAAAGAAAAAATTTCAAACCAAAACATTCTCTTTGCCAAAATTTACTTTGTTCTCAAAGACATGTTATTTCCTTCATACGGCCTTGGTGTATAACATTGTATTCTGTCAAATATATTCAACAAAAAAAGATAAAGTAAAGCATTAGGTTGTAGAGAGAAAAAAGAAATTGAGGTAATTTGACAAATGAACAGATTTGTGGGTTGAACATTAAATGATCTTGAAGGTTAAGCATGCGTTTACAATGGAAATGTAGAAAGAAAGTTAAGAGAGATAGAGAGAGAATGAAAAGAGAGCATCTTGGCGTAAAAGCTTGGGAAGCCACGGTCCGTAAAACACAGGCAGCCGCAAAGAAACGTGTTTCGGGTTTTTTCACTAGCACAACACCAGTTTCCCAATCAGATGATGAAGACGGAAATGGAACCCCCATAACGAATTCGCACAATTCATCCGATAGTTACCATGCAGAGCGTTTCCTCTCCAATGGTGATTTCTACACGGGTCAATTATCTGATAATTACCCACATGGAGCAGGAAAGTATCTCTGGATTGATGGGTGCATGTATATGGGTGAATAGTTTCGAGGAAAAACCATGGGCAGAGGTAAATTCTCATGGCCTTCAGGTGCAACTTACGAAGGTGAGTTCAAAACTGGTTACATGGATGGTAAAGGTACTTACACAAGTCTTGCTGGAGATACGTATCGTGGGTCTTGGGTTATAAATCTAAAACCTGGTCAAGGTACTAAACATTATTCTAATGGTGATCTTTATGATGGCGAGTGGCGTCGTGGTAGTCAAGATGGTATCGGTCGTTACCAATGGAAAGATGGTTCCCATTATGTGGGAAAATGGAGAAATGGTACTATTGGAGGTACTGGTTCTTTCATATGGAGTAATGGAAATCGTTATGATGGATCTTGGGATGATGGAGTACCCAAAGGAAACGGAACATTTCGATGGGCAGATTGAAGTTTTTATGTGGGTGTTTGGAGTAAAGATCCATCAGAACAAAGTGGGACTTTTTACCCATCTCCAACTGGTACTACTGATGGTAATCCTGATTGGGATCCTCAAGAACTTTATACCGAACTCAACGACTACGCCGTTTGTCCTACTGAAAAGATAACTATATTACCATCACAAAAAGTTATTAATTGGTCTGCAACTGAAGTTGATTTATTACAGAAACAAGGAGGTGGGTGGAGGGTATCCAAAGGAGGGGATTCAAGTGGTAACCCGAGAAGAAATTCGGTCGATGGAAGGGGGCTTCCTAGTAGTACTTCTGAAAGTCCCTATGGTAGAATGTCAGCATCTGATATCGAGCTTATAATGCGTAATAGTGTCGATGGAAGCTCCATGTTTATGAGGGAAGCGGATAATTTTCTCGAAGATGGAGAATCCGGGGGAGGAAGGATGTCAAATTTTACGGGAATGCTTCCCAAGGAAATGAAAAAACAAGTGCAACGATATCCAAAGGACACAAAAACTACGAACTTATGCTCAATCTGCAATTGGGTATCAGGTATTTTTCTTCCAGATTTCCATTTGATTATAATGTTCCCTTTTTTCGGTTGCAATTATTTGTGCCTTCTTTCTAATGTTTTTGGTAGCTTATTCCTATCTTTCAATATGGTCTAAACAGGCATTCTGTTGGAAGACCAGCTCCCCTGACATCTCTTGATCTTAAGGCTTCGGCTTTCGATCCCAAAGAAAAAGTGTGGACTAAATTCCCACCTGAAGGGACAAATATACTCCACCGCACAATTCATGTGATTTCAGATAGAAAGACTACTGCCCATTAGTTTTCAGGTCTGTCCCCTGTATGCATTTTTTCTACCTTTATAACAACATGATAAACAAATGAGTGAAAATTCATGTTTTCAACACCTTCATAATCCAGGACACTAAGGAAACTCTTTCGGGTGGATCCAGCTGATTACATGCTTTCAATATGCGGGAACGATGCTCTACGAGAGCTTTCATCTCCTGGGAAAAGTGGAAGCTTCTTTTACTTGAGAAATGATGACCGTTACATGATAAAGACAATGAAGAAATCAGAAGTTAAAGTGGGTCGCCGTATATTCTTTTGTTTCAGACCGACTGTTGTTTTATGAAAGAATATCTGAGTTGTGTTTGTTTCATGCGTGCAGGTACTTATAAGGATGCTTCCTCCCTATTATAATCATGTCCGAGCATTCGAGCATACTTTGGTGACGAAGTTTTTCGGTTTACACTGTGTTAAGTTGACCGGTGCTACACAGAAGAAGGTTAGCACAAGGGTTTCACTACATTGACAACAGTAAGAAAAAAGGGATAATTGTTTGAACTTCAAGTTCTAAAAAGCTTCTGTTTCATATGGTTGAACCAGGTACGCTTTGTGATAATGGGGAACCTATTCTGCACCCAGTACACAATTCACAGGCGTTTCGATTTAAAAGGGTCTTCCCATGGCCGAACTAGCTGAAGACCAGATTGATGAAACTACAACCCTTAAAGATCTTGGGCTTAACTTTACATTTCGACTGCAGAAGTCATGGTTCCAAGAGTTTCAGAGGTAATAAATTCTGTTGCAGGAAATTCGTTTGAATTGCTGATCAGCACAAATGACTCATGGCGTTGTAATTGTGAATGCTTTGTCTTGCAGGCAAGTGGATAGAGACTGTGAGTTGCTTGAACAGGAAAGAATTATGGATTACAGTCTTTTAGTTGGTCTTCACTTCATAGATGTTAATCGGGATCCACTTCTGACTGAGGGATCTTTTTCTGGATTTCGAACTCCCAAGGGTAACGTTTTCATCAATTTATAATTCAGTGTATTAGTTAATATTGATGACGAGTAGTCAGATAATCATTGACCTTTCTTTACAGGTGAACCGGAGGTTGAACTAGACGCCGATCAGCTACTTTCAGATCCAAACCGGTATACTTGATTCATATATTCATAATGCATTTGACAAATTACAGCACAGTTGTTCTTGTTCACCTTGTAAGGTGGCCAGCGAAATCCACGCAGCGTATTGCAGTAGCGCATTAATAAAGGGCTAGTGAGATTTGTTTTTTCATGCCTACTGCTTAGACAGATATGGACTTTGCTGATCCACCTTACAATCTTGTGAACAACAATTTCACAGCCTAAAACCTTTTGGACTCACAAAACTCATCTTTGCATTAATGTTCAGCTTTCTAAGTATAGTAACAAGCATTTTTACCATGATAGGTATGAATCTATCAAATTGGGTATTAACATGCCAGCACGAGTTGAGCAGACAGTGAGAAGAAGCGATTGTGATTCTCAACTGATTAGGAGAACCAACGGGAGAATTCTATGATGTGATTGTGTTCTTCGGGATCATCGACATTCTCCAAGATTACGATATTAGCAAGAAACTGGAGCATGCATACAATTCTATTCAATATGATCCAACTTCAATATCAACTGTGGATCCAAAGCAATATTCAAAACGTGTCCGCGATTTTATTTTCAAAATTTTCACTGAAGATACATGAAGCTAGTAAACGGGTCAGTTGAAAAGCTGAATTCCCTAAGTTTTGTTGTGGATTAAGTTCATATTTTGGGAGGCATCCATGCATATATATGTATAGTCAGTCAGTCAGCATTAGTGATATTGAAGATAACAGTTATGTAAAACCAAACTGGTTCAACGGCGAAGACCATCAAGACGGACTTTGATAGATTGCTTCTGTAATAATTTATACAGCTATAAATTTCTTCACTATTCCAACTGTAAATTGTAACTACTATTTGTTTAAGGAGTAAATCTCCATTGGCAATTTATTTTTATTTTTGTTTCCCTTTTCCGTTTTTGCGTAGGCATTGACCATTGGATATACAAAATGTTAGCTCAAGTGGATAGCAAACATATTAGATGAGCAAAACTTCTAAGCATATGATATTCAACAACTAAGTTAGGTTTAACCTCCATCCTCCAAACTTAAACTTTCTTTCTTTCTTTTCACTTAACATATCATAAATATCTCTTCTTGCATTTCATATCCTACACCAACATAAGATGGCAGATTTTGCGCAACAGAACTGTCTCGATGACGACTCCATTGTACTATTTTCGACATCATCCTGTTCACAACAAGGTTCAACAACCCATTCATCCTCTTCATTCCATCATTCACCACTTCCCTCTAATCAATCATTCAAACTCTCTGTAAGAAACCTCTCCTATGCAATCCATCAAAGGGAGTCCGTATTTGCTTCATCTTTCCCTCCCATGTAGAAACTTAAGCCGAAAAACATACTCAAATGTATTTCTTTTGTCGCCAGGAGTTTTGAAATACTCACGGTCGTTGGTCCAAGTGGTGCAGGAGAATTTGTTGGATCTGCAACAATAAAAATACTAAACAGAAGAAGATGTTAAGGTTAATGAAATCTTGAATTGATATCACACAATGGACAGAGCCACCTGCTCAGTAAATTATCCTTAGCACAATAGTCCGCGGGTACTCCTCAAGAATGAGAGATGCTATACCCCCACAACGGAGATGTGTCCAGGATAGAACTGCCCGTTATGACTAGTATAAGCACAATACTAGTCACCCTCAAACGAACTCAACAACGACATGGAAGGGAAATAAACAAGCAGTGCGCAAAAAAAAGCAAGAAGAGGGGAAAAGAAGTCAGGATAGTAGCTGCTTCTGGTGTAAGTTGGAATGAAGAAATTTGTTTTCTTTTATAGGCAGAAGAAGAGAATAGCCTTAATGGCTATTTATTGAAATTCAACTCAAATCTTTAATTCAACTCAAATCTCGCCGGTCCAGACGCCCCCCACATTAAAACAAAATTTAATTTAGTTTTAGATTCTTTAAGGAAATAATTTAAAATATATTATGTTTAAAAAAGATAAGTCTTGGTTGGCCCGCACCCGCACCCACACCCGTCCGCGGCGGCGACGTGCGTGCTTCGGTGCGAAGCACCACGCGTGTGTAAATAGTATGATTGCACCAACTAGCCCATAGCCTTAGTCCTCTCCCAACCACAAAAGAGTCTAAACCCCTAAGGGGCCATCCTTAGATGCAAATTTCTAAGTAATATGGAGAGGAAATATCTTTAGTTTCTCCAATGTGGGACTAAAGATTCATTCACAAAAGTGAAAGATGCTAATTTTTCCTTAGTGACCCTTGGTCCTAAGCCCATTTATCAAAGACCAAGAACAAAACATTTATTAACTCAAGCCTATTTTCTCTAACAATCCCCCACATGAATGAAAACCCGATGAAAATCAGAAATCAGAAAGTGAGAAATACCACTATAGGCAATAGGTGTCCATAAGGTCTCGAACCTTTACTTAGTGAGAAATTATTGGAACTACTTGATGGACGTGAACGTGGTGTCTTGAACTGCCATCGTTTGGTGTAGTTCATCAATAACTTCCATGTGTGATATCCCTCTAGGTGCTGTCAAGTTCGTGCTCTAGAGAATCAACTCAATTCTCATAGGAAGCGTCCCACTTCCTCATTCAGACGGGTGAATTCCATCAAGAGTGTTTACTGCTAAACCCCACTTCAATCTTAAATTGAAACTATAAAACTCATTAAGACATAATAAAAAGTCATCCTTCACATGCAGTCACACTATCACGTCTACACCATAGGGAAGCGACAGAGAATGAAATTCTCTGATAGTTTTTCCTTTAACCCACCACAATTAGTTGTCTCATTCAAAACCTTGATCTTGGGATCTCCAGTCAGCAAGGTTGAGTATCCTTCATGGCAAGTTTATTTAATGAGCTTAAGCCCCACCCCCCTCGATGCATTACTAACTATCTCCTTGGACAAACCTTTCGTCAAAGGGTCCATGATATTCTCCTTAGACCTCACAAAGCCAACAGAAATAACGCCAGTTGAGATTAGTTGTTTTAGGGAATTATGTCTTCTACGAATGTTTATAGACTTCCCATTATAGTTGTTGTTTTTAGCATTAGCTATTGCAGCTTGACTATCACAATGTATATATATAGCTGACACATGCCTATGCCAAAGAGGAATGTCTTCTAAAAAGCATCTTAGCCAAGCGGCTTCCTCTCCTGCTTTATCTAAAGCAATAAACTCTGATTCCATAGTGGATCGAGCTATATATATCTGTTTGGAACTCTTCCAAGATACAGACCCACATGCTAGAGTGAACACATATCCACTCGTAGACTTAGACTCCCCTGAGTCTGATATCCAGTTTGCATCACAAAATCCTTCAAGGACTGCAGGGTATCTCTCATAATTTAAACAAAATTTCAAAGTGTACTTCAAGTACCTTAACACTCTTATAAGTGCATCCCAATGCTCCTGCCCTGGATTACAGGTATACCTACTCAACCTACTCATAACATAAGCAATTATGGTCTCGTACAATTCATCAAATACATCAGACTTCCTATAACACGTGAATATTCAAGTTGTGAAACACCATTACCCTTATTCTTTTTGAGTCTACAACAAGGATCATACGGAGTATAAGCAGGTTTACAATCAATCTGATTATATTTTTTAAGCACATATTCAACATAATGAGATTGACTAAGACTATATCCATTATAATTTCTTCTAATCTTCGTCCCTAAGATCACATCAGCGGGCCCTAAGTCTTTCATGTCAAATTTCTCATTTAGCATGTTCTTCGTAGATTTAATTACATCCATGTTTGTACCAAGTATAAGCATGTCATCAACATACAAGCATACAATTACACAAGCATCATTCACGAGTTTAGTATAAACACACTTGTCAGATTCATTGATTTTAAAACCACTAGAAATAACTACATGATCAAATTTTTCATGCCACTGTTTAGGTGCTTGTTTCAAACCATATAAAGATTTTTTCAGTTTACAAACTTTGTTTTCACAACCTTTCACTAAAAATCCCTCAGGTTGGTCCATATAAATTTCTTCATCTAATTCACCATTTAGAAAAGTTGTTTTTACATCCATTTGATGTATCTCTAAGTTATGAATGGAAGCAATAGTGATAGGCATATTTTTGTGTCTATATTGCGCCCGAATATCTGCTTCGATAGTGCTCGATTTTACACTTATTATGTCTTTTTATGTCTTTGTAGGTATTTTTGAGAAATAAACATTTACGGAAAAATTGGCTCGAAAAGGCACCCGGGAAAAGTGATAAAGGAACCCACATTTTGGATTGGGGGCACCCCTTCTTTGAATTTTGAAACCGAAAATGGCGGGAAATTTTGCTTCACGAAGAGAAGATTGCTGTGAACATGTTTTACGTGATTCTTGGGATTTTTGGACTTTTAATTTGACCCAAAAGCAAGTAGAGATGAAAACAAGATTAAACACGTGAAGAAACAAAGATTAAAGCTGGAAAAACTGCTTCAAATCCGAGTTGTAGCCGAAAAATGATATTCACGCTGTGGAGATTTAGAATAGGATTTGGATAAGTTTTAAAGATTTCTATTGGGATTAGAACACTTCCTAGGGTTTTTATGCCCTATAAATACCAAGATAAGTGAAGAGAAAAAAAAAAGCTCAGAGATCATCACCGAAGAAAACAGAGAATTCCGGCCGACTGTTCTTGCCGCAGCTCAACGGAGAAGACGAACAAGCAACGCTTACAACTGTTGTTGTTCCTGTTGCGTCTTCTCTTTTCTTTCATGTTGCTTATTTCTTCTTGTAACGGCTGAACCCTGTTCTGTAACGCATATATGCGTCTTTGTTCAGCTATGTTACATCTATTTCACCTTTGTAAACACTTTTTGGAGCAATGAAAGATTATTTTGAGCATATTTTCTCTACCATGAGCTAATCACCATCACTGGGATGACGGATGAAGCTTTTTCTCTAATAATTAAGTGGTATGTATTTAATTAATTTATTTATACAATTTATTTATGATTAATTGCCTTGATTGAAAATTGATTTAAAAGATTTTTATCAAGCAATTGTGATTCCGTTAGATGATGCATGCCTCGGATTAGGTCCCTAGATGCTCCATGCTTGTGTTATACAGTTGTTGTTTTGTAAATCTATTTTTGCAATGCTTTAGAATCAAAATAAAATGTTTTAATTGCATGATTAAAATTACTATCACTTGATTTATTGGTTAAAAGTGGAATCCTGAATCCTAGTTCTTCCCCATATTTTTAAGAAGTCATCTTTATTTTAATCTATTTTATTTTCTTTAGTTAAAATTAGGTATGAAATTGAATCTTCACAAGTCTGAGAATCGAACCTCTTTTTACCATTATATTTTATCACATCAAATAGCAATTAACATCCTAATGGAAGTAATTCTCGTAACAGGTGAATAAGTATCAAAGAAATCTACACCTTTTTTCTGTTTATAGCCTTTAGCTACTAATCTAGCTTTGTATTTTTCCACAGTTCCATCTACCTTACATTTCCTTTTGAAGATCCATTTACAACCTATGGGTTTACACCCTAGAGGTAAATCTACAATCTCCCAAGTACCATTCTGTATAATGGAATCCATTTCACTAATGACGGATTCTTTCCACCATGGAGCTTCAGAAGAAGTCATGGCTTCTCTATAAGTCTGTGGATCAGTCTCATCTAAGCATGTTATGAAGTCTGGCCCAAAAGATTTTTCAGTTCTAAGTCTTTTACCTCTTTTAGGCTCAAATTTAAACTCATCTTCCTCTAAATGTAATGTTTGACTAGTCGAAGGGACATCTAGGGGATCAACACATATCATGCGAGAATCATATTTCAATGGAAAAACATTTTCAAAGAACATAACATCCCTAGATTCTATAATAGTATTTACACTAATTTCAGAAATTTCAGAACTTACAACCATAAATCTATATGCAGTAGTATTTTCAGATACTCTATGAAGACACAGTCAACACTTTTGGGTCCTATCTTGGTTCTCTTAGGTGGAGGAATGCAAACCTTATCCAAACACCCCCACACTTTAAAGTATGTATAAGAAGGTTGTCTACCTTTGTATAACTCATATGGAGTTTTGTCTGATCCTTTAAAGGGTACTTTGTTCAAGACATAGCAAGCTGAGAGAACGGCCTCCCCCCACAAGTTTGCTGGTAGTCCTGAACTAATTAACATGGCATTCATCATATCCTTAAGGGTTCGGTTCTTCCGTTCAGACACACCATTAGATTGTGGTGAATAAGGAGGGGTTACTTCGTGTATAATGCCGTGTTCTATGCAAAAATATCCTATAGGAATTACATACTCACCACCTCGGTCAGACCTAACAGTTTTAATGGTAGCACTCATCTGGTTTTCAACTTCTAGTTTATACATCTTAAAGGCTTTTAAGTCATCATCCTTACCTTTAAGTAAATATATGTGACAGTACCTTCTACAATCATCTATAAAAGTGACAAACCATTTCTTACTACCTCTAGTTTGAACTGATTTCATATCAACTAAGTTTAAATGAATTAATTCCAAGGGTTTAGAATTTCTTTCAACATTTTTCCTAAAAGGTTTTTTAGCATATTTTGATTCTACACATACTTCACATTTATGTTCATTATCCAAACTGAATTTAGGTATGCAGCATATGCTAGCCAGTTTATGCATTGACTTATAATTTACATGTTCAAGTCTACCATGCCAAACATTCAATGACACACAAACATAAGCAGAAGAATCAATTTTATTCATTTCATCAGAGGTTACATTAAGTTTGTAGAGACCCTCAGTCTTATAACCCTTACCTACATAATCCTTACCCTTAGTGACAATTACTTTCCCAGATTCAAAAACAAGTTTAAACCCCTTATCATCTAAAACACCACAAGGTACAAGATGTTTGCAGATGTCCGGAACATGAAGAACTTCATTCAATGTGAGAGTCTTTCCAGAAGTGAGCCTTAGCCCAACTTTGCCTTTTCCTGCAACCTGTGCTTCAGACGAGTTACCCATGTAGAGTTTCTCCCCTTCCCCTACCTTCTGATAGGAGGTGAACATATCTCTGTTTCCACATACATGTTTGGTAGCACCAGAGTCTACCCACCTGTCTCTCACATTGGTTACCAAATTGACTTCAGACACCGTGCCAGAAAACTCGGTTTTGTTGTTTTCAACCAAATTAGCATTGTTTTTCTTCTTATTAAGGTCCGTTTTCTACAGTGCATCGCCATATGGCCAAGAATTCCACAAACTTAACAGGCACCTTTAATTTTACCAATGCCAGATTTGGGTTTCTGAAATGTACCTTTCTTGTGATGACCAGGCTTAGGGTTGCGTTTGCTGCTGTCGTCCTTTCAGTATTGGAAGACTTGTGTTCAATTAAATGAGCCTTGTTGGACATATCCCTTGCAGAAGATACGTTCTTGTCTTTGGAGCACATTAATTCTTCCACTTGAATCTTCTTACCCAAATCAACCATACTGACTTCACCAGTTTCATGTCTCAATCTACGTTTGTATTCAGACCAGGAAGACGGTAATTTCTCAATCACAACAAACACTTGAAACGTTTCATTTATCCCCATACCTTTAGCAAGAATTTCATTGATAATACGCTGAAGTTCAAGGAATTGATCAACCACAGATTTGTCATTTGACATTTTGTATTCCAGGAACCTAGCTACCAAGAATTTTTTTACTTCCAGCAGTTTCAGCTTGGTATTTTGCTTCTAAAGCAGCCCATAAATCAAAAGTAGAAAAGTTGTCTTTTGCATTGTAAAAATCATACAGTGCATCTTCTATACAATTCAGAATATGATTTTTTGCCATATAATTTTGTCTAACCCAACTTTCCAACTCCCTTTCATTTCTAGCATCATTCAAACTCTCATCAAAAGATTTCAGAACTAATTCATCTAACATATGAAAACTCAGAAAGAACAACATATTTGATTGCCATCTTTTGAAATCTTTGCCACTGCATTTTTCTGTCCGTCAACATCATTATTACCCATTGTTACAAAAGAAGAATATTGTGTTAAGATTGTTGGATCTGCAACAATAAAAATACTAAACAAAAGAAGATGTTAAGTTTAATGAAATTTCTGAATTGTATCACACAATGGACAGAGTCACCTGCTCAGCAAATTGTCCTTAACACAATAGTCCGCGGGTACTCCTCAAGAATAAGAGATGCTATACCCCCAAAACGAAGATGTGTCCAGGATAGAACTGCCCGTTATGACTAGTATAAACACAATACTAGTCACCCTCAAACAAACCCAACAACAATTTAGATATGGAAGGGAAATAAACAAGCAGTGCGCAAAACAAAGCAAGAAGAGGGGAAAAGAAGTCAGGATAGTAGTTGCTTCTGGTGTAAGTTGGAATGAAGAAATTCGTTTTCTTTATAGGCAGAAGAAGAGAATAGCCTTAATGGCAATTGATTGAAATTCAATTCCATGCATGAAGCACGGACATAAATTTTGAAACGGAATTAAAACGGCCAAATTTATTTAATCTTTAATTCAACTCAAACCTCACCGGGTCAGATGCCCCTCACATTAAAACAAAATTTTAGTTTTAAATTCTTTAAGGAAATAATTTAAAATATATTCTATTCATAAAAGATAAGTCTTGGTTGGCCCGCAGCCGCACCCACATGAGCCCGACCCGACCGACCGATCGGACGGACGGCGACGACGTGCGTGTGTGTGAAAAGTATGGTTGCACCAACTAGCCCATAGCCTTAGTCCTCTCCCAACCACAAAAGAGTCTAAACCGTTAAGGGTCCGCCCTTAGATGCAAATTTCTAAGTAATATGAAGAGGAAACATCTTTAGTTTATCCAATATAGGACTAAAGATTCATTCACAAAAGTGAAAATATGCTAGTTTTTCCTTAATGACCCCTTGGTTCTAAGCCCATTTATCCAAGACCAAGACCAAAAGCAAAACATTTATTAACTCAAGCCCATTTACTCTAACAAAATCTACACTTCTCCGTAACATTTCCGGACGGATAAGAAAGAAAGACTTTGATCCAAGAAGTATTATTTTGGAAAATTATTTATAGAACAAAGCAACTTTTCTTGGCAAGAACATTGCAAGCGCTTGTCGGTGGATTAGGCCTAGGCAGTGTGTTCTTACAATTGAAGACAGATCAAAATGGAGTCGCAGAAAGGTTGGGTTTGTTTGCTTTCACTCTCGGTTTTTACTTTCTTCCACGGTCGAGGCACTTCCGATATACCTGCAGGAGAGACATGTTTTAATGAAAGAAGTCTCAAGGGGAGCTTACAAAGTGTCCTCTTATATGATTGCCAACACAATAATCTTTATACCTTTTTTGCTTGCAGTTTCTATTCTTTTCTCAGTCCCCATTTACTGGCTTGTCGGGTTGAATCCTACCTTCACTGCTTTCACATTCTTCATATTCATAGTCTGGATAATTGTGATGATGGCCAGTTCACTTGTTCTCTTCCTAAGTGCAGTTTCTCCTGATTTCCTATCTGGGAATTCCCTCATTTGCACGGTTTTGGGAGCTTTTTTCCTCTTCTCTGGTTACTTCATACCCAAAGATAGCATCCCAAAGTATTGGCTCTTCATGTACTATCTTTCTTTGTATAAGTATCCCTTGGATTCACTACTCATCAATGAATACTGGAGTACGAGAGATAAGTGTTTTTCTTGGAAATTAAAGATCATTCAAGGTGTTTGCTTAAAGGTATAGATGTTCTAAAGAGAGAGGCCTAGAACAAGACATTAGGTGGATGAATGTAGGGATTGTTTATGCCAAAAAATCCTTTCAGCTAAACAACCAATCAAACTCTTGGATTCAAGTTAAATAAATGTAAACTAACAATAGAGAAACGTTCTTTTATGTAATAAAGAATTATACTTTTTCAAAATGTTTAAGCTTAATACAATAAATCATCCAGGTTTTGTAATTTCTGGGTTTATAAAACTGTTTACAATTTTCATTTCAATACAGAAATTCATACATTATCCCACTACTTCCCATAAGTTCGTACCTAAAAATTTCTTCCCTCCCTTTCTTTGGTTTTTCTCTCTATTTTTTCCGTCCTCCTCTTTGTTGTTTGATCTCTTCTATTTATAGATCTATTTTTCTGGGTCGCTCTTTATGCAACGTGTCATTTTCTATAGCCTGGTCATCGTTTCTGGATCAATTCTTCTTTGGGTCGATCCATCTTGTCTCGATGTATCTATCGTTCTTGTATTTTGTCTTTTACTTGGTGCGATCATATAGATGACAGATCACTCTTAATTACTTTCCTGATTCGGTGCTTTATATGTCCGACGCGTGCTTCCTTATCTTCAAAGACTTCTGTAATCTCGATCATTAAAATAATAGAGTAATTATTACAATTTACTTTCTCGACCATAGAGTAATTATTACATTTTACTTTCTCGATCCTAAAATAATATAGTAATAATAACTTTCTACTTTCTCGATCATAGAGTAATTATTACATTTTACTTTCTCGATCCTATAATAATATAGTAATAATAACTTTCTACTTTCTCGATCAGCTATCATTTAATGCTGTTTGTTTTATTCGATGGCGTTCAGCTTTCTCGATCTTATGTGTCATTCATGCGATTCATCGCTTAGGTGTCAGGAAACGTCTCGTGTCTTTTTGAAATTTGATATCTTTAATAATGATCCTGTGTTTCTCACCTTTTTTAATCTGGTTGCTTCTTAACTTGATTTTCTTCCACGTGTCATGTTTCTTTAATTTACTAACAATTTGCCCCCTTCTTCTCTTTTTTACAAAATCATCCAACGGTCGATCCGAGATTTTGAAAAATAGAGAAGGACTTGTCGTTTTTAACTTTTCAGTTTCTTTTCTGCACGTTATCCGAGTTTTCCGCTGGTATTAACATGATTATGTCAGTTACACTTTTTTCAATGAAATCAAATCTTTTCCGATTATTTTGCTCTCCCATCTTGTGGCGGTTACCATTCTTCTTCTTTAAATATCCTGTAACTTTCTACTGTCTCTTTTTTAGTTATTGCACTTTGTCTTCCTTAAACTTTTCAAATCTTCCCACTACTCAGGAGTTTTGTTCTCGCTAATTGGTTTCTTCTCTACTCCAATTTGACCATTGTTAACTTCTTTTCTTCAAGTAAGTAACTTTATTTTTCTTGTTTCAAAATTTTCTTTTCATGGCTGAGGGTCTATCGGTGTAGTAAAAAAGACTGTGATTCTAAGGTTATGTATGAATGAAAAAGCCCTTTTTTACACTGTGATTATTGCTAGGTAATTTCTTCATATATTAATTTTTTCCTTCTTTTGTTTTTTGTTCAGATCTTCAATATGTCTCCAAGAAAATCTGATGCTGCTAGCAATCAAGGTGAAAACAGGAGATCAAGTAGGTCTTCTTCATCTCGATATGCTGTTTCTCGTCGAGATTTATCTCTTGCTATCCCTTCTCCTGCTGTACCTCGTACTGTACGGGATTCTTCTCCCGATGTCCCTCATGTTTCCCCCAAGAATAAACGGTCAATGTCATCTTATAGCTATCGATCTATGGATATTGAAGAATTTAAAAGAAGACATAATCTTCAAGGATTTAAAGTTTCTTTTGTTGATAGTGCTTCCGATATGATAACCTACGATTCGATGAAAAAATTTCAATATACCCATCATAGATTATTAATTTCTGTTGGTGCCTTGGAAGCTGGTCTTCATCTCCCTCTGTATGAAAAGAACAACCCTTTCCAGTTCACAGTTCTTGCTACTCGCAGCAGGGCTCCACATACTCAACTTCGTTCTATCACACAGTATAATGGTAATTGGTGGCGAATTCTCGATGAATGTACCCTTCGCAGTGAGGGTCGTACCCATCTTACTTGTTATGTTCCCGATCCTTCAGAACGTGTTCATTATACGCCCGAGAATTTCCAGAATACTTATGGTGATGGTATTACTGTTAAAAATTATGTCAAATGGAGTGTTAGTCCTGTTCGCAAATGCTCCCAAGGGTTTCCTCTTCTTCGAGAAGTTGATGACCCCAGAATCAAGGTAGCTCCATATACCAATGCTGACTTTCCTTCAAATGAGAGAATTCGTCGAGAACATGATTATAAATGGTATCGCACTCCTATTCTGATCGAGGGACCTTGGGTATATGGTGACATCCCTACTAGTGAAATTCAACATCTTCGCAATTGTTTTCCGAACTATTGCCCCTGGAGATTGAACTTTGATGATTATAAATTTGACTTCAAGGTTCGGAACTCTTAGTTGATATCATTCCTTTTAGATATAGTGTATCGATCTTTAATGTCTTTTTAAATGTTATTACTTTTTTGATTCCAGGTCGATCCTTCTTTGGACATCGGAATCCCCCTTCCTCCACCTGATCGAGGTATTAAAATCGTCGAGAATAGAGAGATCGTCGAGAATGAACAATCGATCGAACCTGCTGTTGAGGGTAAAGGAAAGCGAAAATTAATTCTCACAGCAGAGAAGAAGCAGAAGAAGCCCAGAACTCTTGAACTTTCAACTGAGGTTGTAGGAGAGATGGCTTCCAGTTTAAATAAGGGAGAAGGTAGCTCGATTGTTGCTCTTCCATTGGATCAGTCTGATCCTATCGATGTTATTCCAGTTTCCTCGATGCCAGCAGAAATTGTGGTATCGGAACGATCCGATCCTATTGTTGCACCTCTTTCTGGTACTTCATCCAATTTTTATAACATCGTTTCTCCACTTCCTTTTGATTTCGTGCTTGATTCCACTGTACCCGATAATGGTGCATTGGAAACTTTTTCTGGCCTTCCTCAAGAAGAGGAGATGATATTGTTATTGATGATCTTGTTGATGTAGTGAATGAAGTATCTCATGTTGAAGAAGAGAATACATCGAAGAAGGATAATGCCGAGATACTTCCGATTGGTGGTGTGGAAAATATGAATGTTGAAGCTAATACCGCCATCGTTGAAGAAGCTAACATTATTGACCGGACTGAAGAAGAAAACTCTCCTTCCAGTTCGATCCCTCCTTCCAGTTCGATCCCTTCTTCCAGTTCGATCCCTCTTGAAGTCGAAGGGACTTCTGAAGTAATTCTCGAATCGATCGCTCCTTCCGAAATTTTGGTTCGATCTACTTCTGTTGCTGTTGAGGTCGATACTTCAATTCCAAGTGCCGATCCTTCTACTCTGAAGTCTATTTCCGATCGAATCTCCAGTGAAGGTTTTAATTTAGTTGGTGATGAAGAAGAAGCATATAAATGGTTTCTTTCTCAAGGGCTTTGGAATGTTTCAGCTACTGCTGAGGTTATCAAATCTGATTCTGGCTTCATGTCTCGATTCCGGGACTCACTTAGTGCGATTCCTATGGATGAAACTTTGGATGCATGGTCCAAGAGTGATATTTTTGAGCAAAATTTTCCTGTAAAGCCTCCTCCAACCTTCAATGAAGTTTTGACTCTTTCCGATAGTTCATTATATTCACTTCCGCAACAGGCTTTAGCCCAACTCCAGTATAGTAACGACTGTCTATTTAGTGGTTATAAATTTTATAAGGCTCGAGCTACCATGATGGGATTGATATTCAAGAAAGAATCAGTGGAGATGAAGGAGAAGAATGCCTCCTTACAACAAGTGAATGATGAATTGCAACAGCAAAATGATCTTCTTCAACAACAACTTCAACAACTTCAACAGCTTCAACATCAACATAATGATCAATATCAGCAACAACAGGATCGTCTCCGAACTATTGAAGGTCACAATCAAGATCTTCAGAATCAAAATCAAGGTTTATTTTTCATACCTTTTCAATTACTATTTTATTTACTTGATTTATATGAAACATTTAAATTTTATACTAGGTCCAGTGGAAAATATGGAGACATTATTTAGGATCGAATGTAGAATGGTACAATTGAATAATCATGCAAGGGAAGTTTTCAAAGAGATGAATGTGGTTAGAGAAAAACTGACTCAACTGAACGATAGTTTTGATTTAGCCACTTGGAGGCGTAATAAAGCAGAATCAAAATATCGAGAAGTTGTAGAATTGCTAACTCAAAAAGAATTAGACTTTAAATCTGTTGTCAGAGGTACATTTTGGTTTACCTAATTTTATAGTTCTTGATATCATAAAATTTGTCTAATATTTTCCTGTATTTTCAGATTTGGAGAAAAAATTTAATGAAGCTAAGGATCGAGCAATACAAGTAGAAACTGAGCTTAATATAGCGAAAGATTCAGTGAAAAACATTACTCAAGAGTTAAAGACTTCTGAATATAATGTGACTCTTAGCGCCACAAAAATTGAGAGTTTACATGCTCGACTATCTACTGAACTTTCCAAAATTACTGCTCGTGAACAAGAGATTGATTCATTAGCTGCAAAATTAAGTGAAGAGGAAAATCAAAAATCGTGTCTTAGTGCTCAAATAGAAGCAAATCAGCAAAGGATCGAAGAGCTTCACAAAGAAATCAACTTTGGGCGTGATTTCGTTCAATGGGTCAGGCTGGATGCTAAAGCGAAAATTGCAATGTCCTTCAATACTGCTTTAGATCGTGCACAATCCGATCCTTCAGTGCTTAGTAAGCGCGCTTCTGTGCCAGCAGTTCCTCCTCAACCATCTCGATCCGGTCTTCCCGATATCTGATTATGTCCTTTATAATTTTACTGTTGACTCCACTATCTTGTACTTTGTTTATCTTTCATTGATTTTCTCTTGCATCCTTTTGATATGTCTTTAATGTTATTTCCTGCACAAGAAAATGTGATTAAGTAATTCTTTTGGTTATCATGTGATTTTCTAAGTACCATGAATTGAAGTACTTTTTACCTCAAATCATGTTGTTCGAGATCCCACACATACGAAACAAACCCGGGCCAGGGGTAAGATACAGGGTTGGTCCCGAACTGTACTCTGAAAATTGATAAACCAATAATTAGGAACCCCTTCTTGATAAGAATTTCATTGTTAATAAAATTCTCTAAGGATAATGTTCACCTTTTGTATATGATTATGTCGTCAATCGCAACGATATCCAGAATATGATGTTCCTGGAGTAATTTTGAGCGCTCAAAGTATATGAAATTCCAGGATTAATGGAATTTTGATTATATTAATAATCATGACAATCTCCAAGATATGATGTTCCTGGATTCAAAGTATATGACATTCCGGGATTAAATGGAATTGTAATATTCTCCTTGGTACGATGTTCTTGGAGTGAGTATAAAAGAAATTAATGAATTAATTGTCTACGTACCTGTTTTTTGTGGTAACATTGCATTGTTATTCACAGATAATAAAGCTTTAAATATTGTGCATTCCACGGATGCTTTAAAATTTCTCCTTGCAAATTCTGAAGATAGTACGACCCTTGTCCTGCCGATGCTTGAATCACGTATGGTCCGTCCCATGTTGGTGCGAATTTTCCTGCTCTTTTGTCCCTTTGGTGTTCTGTTATTTGCCGGAGGACATATTGACCTTGGACAAAATTTCGGGATTTTACCCGCTTATGGTAATCTCGAGCTAATCCCCTTTGATAATTCTCCATCTTTTGGAGTGCCACTTCTCTTTTTTCTTCCAAGTCATCCAATTTTTGTAACATGAGATCTGAATTTAGGTTTTTTTCCCATGCTTCTGTTCTGGTCGTAGGCAAAACAACTTGTGTTGGTATTACTGCTTCCGTTCCATAAGTAAGAAGATATGGTGATTCTCCAGTTGAAGCTTTTCTCGTGGTTCTGTATGCCCATAATGTATTATGTAATTGTTCGCACCACTTATTATAATATCCATCCAATGTCTTCTTCAGATTTGTTGCGATTGTTTTATTTGTGGATTCTGCTTGCCCATTACTTTGTGGGTAAAAAGGTGTAGACTTATGTTTCTGAATATTATATGTTTCAAATAGCATATCGATATTCTTCCCCTGGAATTGTTTTCCATTATCAGAGACTATCGCTGCTGGAATCCCAAACCTACAAATGATATTCTCAAATAGAAATGTAAAAACATCTGTGTCTCTGATTCGCGCTAGTGCTTTTGCTTCTACCCACTTGGTGAAATAATCAGTGGCCACAATTAAATATTTTCTTTTCTTTGTGCCTTCAGCTAATGGTCCGACTATATCAACTCCAAATTTCGCAAATGGCCATGGACTAAGAATTGAATATAATTCCGTAGCTGGTGCTTTGATTTTCTTACCAAATCGTTGACATTCTTCGCACCTTCGAACCATCTCTTCCGAATCTTTCAACATGGAAATCCAATAATAACCCTGCATTTTGGCTTTTAATGCTAGTGATCGTCTTCCACTATGGTTTCCTGCATCTCCATAATGTATTTCTTTGAGAATTCGCAATCCTTCTTTTTGTGATAAACATCGAAATAATGGTCCAAGAAAAGAATGTCGATAAAGAATTCCATCTCTAAGTTGGTAACTGTTTGACTTAAGTTGAATTTTCCTTGCTTCTTTAGAATCTGTTGGTAATACTTTATTTTGTAAATATTGATGTATCGGGGCTCTCCAATCGGGCTTACTTGGTTGATCATTTTCTTGTTGCGATGTAGATGTGGCACTTTCTATGGCTGAGTCATCGATACCATCTTCCTCTATGTTATTTAACACTTGTGCTCTTATGGATGGCTCGTATATTCTCCCAATTTTTAGCGCTTTGGTATTTGGGTCATTTATCATGGATGAGATATACGCCAGTGCATCTGCATGTCGATTCTTTTCACGAGACAAATGTCGAAAAATAATATTTGGAATACAAACTGTTAAACTTTGTACAAGATTTTTGTATCGTTCCAAGTCCTCATCGACCGTTTGATATTTTAACTCGATCTGTCTAATCACCAGCTGCGAGTCACTTGTGAGTCTTACATCACTTATTCCTAGTTCAATAATGAGTTTGAGAGCATGAACTACTGCTTCATATTCTACTATGTTATTTGTATGCTCTTCGAACTCAAGTCGAAATGAGTGTACCATACGTTCTCCCTTTGGTGCTGTAATCATGATACCTATTCCAGCCCCTTCTTTATTTCGCGACTTATCAACAAAAACCTCCCATCGTTGTGAACTACTTGAATCTAGGATATCTACTGGTTCTTCTTCTTCACACCCCGGAAGTCCTTGAATTTCATACTCTTCCTCGATTGGAAAATCTGCCAAAAAATCAGCTAGAACTTGGGATTTCTGCGCAGTTTGTATCTCGTAAACAATGTTATATTGTTCTAGCTGAGCGTTCCATTTTGCTATTCTTCCTACCTTCCCTGTATTCTTTAAAACTGATTCCAATGGAGCTTTGGTTAATATACGAACATAATGAGTGAGAAAATAAGTGCGTAACTTCTGAGTAGCAAATACCACTGACAAAATTAATTGTTCAATCTTAGTATAATTTCTTTCTGCTGAATTCAAAGTCTTGCTGATGTAGTATACAGGTTTCTCGATCTTCTCGTTCGTTCGCACCATTACTCCACTGATTGCATTTTCTGTTGCTGCTATGTACAAAGTTAACATTTCTTCTGGTTCTGGTTTTTGTAATGCTGGCAATGTGGCCAGATGTAATTTTATACTTTGAAATGCTTGCTCACAACGATCGTTCCATTCAAACTTATTTTTCTTCTTAAGTACATCAAAAAAGGGTTTACATCGTTCTGATGATCTTGCAATAAATCTACTTAGTGCAGCCAAACACCCATTTAACTTCTGTACACTCTTTATACTATTTGGTGATGGCATATCCGTTATTGCTCATATTTTTGCTGGATCAACTTGAATTCCATCTTTTGTAACCAGATATCCTAAAAATCGCCCTGATGTAACACCAAAAATACACTTTTCTGGATTTATTTTCATCTTATACTTTCGTAGTGCACCAAAAATCTCAGCCAAGGTCCGCAAATGATCACTAGATCACTTGCTTTTTACTAACATGTTATCCACATAAACTTCCAAAGTTTTTCCGATCCATGGTTTGAATATTGCATCCACTAGGCGTTGATATGTCGCTCCTACATTCCGTAGTCCAAATGGCATTCTAGTGTAACAATACAATCCTCGCGGAGTAAAGAACGATGTGTGTTCCTGATCTGCTTCTGATAATGCTATCTGGTTGTACCCAGATTGTCCGTCCATAAATGATAACATCTCATGTCCCTCAACAGCATCTACTAACTGGTCAATGTTTGGGAGTGGATAACTATCTTTTGGACATGCCTTATTTAGATTGGTGAAATCTATACAAATTCTTACTCCACCGTTCTTCTTCGGGACAATTACCATATTAGAAATCCATGTAGGGTATCGTACCTCTCGAATGAACCCTGCATCTAAAAGTTTTGTTAATTCTTTTTCCACTGGTTCATGATATTCCGGTGCGACTTTTCGTATCCGTTGGCGAAAAGGAATTGCATCAGGTTGTATTTTTAATTCATGCTGGACGATGCTGGGATCGATCCCCGGCATGCCTTCTATTCTCCAAGCGAACACATTTGTATATTCACAAAGTAATTTGACTATCTGTTGTTCCAAATCTGATTTTATTAATGTCCCAATTCGCACTTGCTTGGGGCATTCTGAAGTGCCAATGTTTATGATTTTTGTTTGCTCTACTGGGGTGAAAACTGGTTTTGGAATCCCAATTGGAGTTGGGGTTCCCTTTAATTGCTACATCGCCCCTTTCTGCGGCTGATTTTTCCAAATTTTCTTGATTTTTGCTATTCTCTGCCTTTTCACTTTCTATTTTATTTTTTGCATTTTTTTCTAGGTATTGATTTATTTCTTCTTCCTTTGCTTTAATTTTTGACTCTTTTTTCTTTTTACATTGTAAATGCTCCCGTTCTTCATTTATTCTTGTTTCTGCCATTATACAAAGTTTAGCATCTTCTTGATCACCCTTTATCTCCATCTCTCCTCGTGGTGTTGGAATCGTAGATACTGATGATAAGTTGATACTACACCCTTTAATTGATGAACCCATCATCTTCCAATTATAGCATTGTAGGGGGATGGTGCATCCACAACACTAAATCTTGTCAGGATGTTGATCGGTCCGGCTGAAACTTCAAGATCAATTTCTCCCTTTGGTTTGGACGATATTCCATTAAATCCATAAATGACAAATCGTGAAGTGATGAGTTGATCTTCTTTGAAACCCATTTTACAAAATGTATTGTAGAACATCACATTTAATGAACTGCCCCCATCCAAGAGTATTTTCTTGACATTCCAACCAGATATCAATAGTGTCAATACAAGAGGGTCATTATGCATTTCAATTTCTTGATTTACTTCTCGTGCAGAAAATGTTAATGAATGTGCCATCCAATCCTCCCATAATTCTACTTGCCTTCCTTGAACTCTAAAGGCCTCGTGGTTCCGAATTCTCTTGCACAATTTCTTGTTGATTGCTACATTCAAATCCGTATCACACTTTTCCACACATGAAATCATATTAATTGTCTGTTTGTTATATGGAATATGTATTGCTTTGCCTTCATCATATTTCTCTGATGGTTCAATTTTTTGAACAAATTCCTTCAATTCTCCAGCATCGATCATTCTTTGTACCAATGTTATAAAATTTCTACAGTTGTTTGTTGTATGCCCTTTGTAGTTATGGTACTCACAATAGTCTTTGGAATGTTGTGTATGTTCCGGTTGATTTCCCTTTGTTATTGGCCATTGAAAACCTGGTCGATTCTTCAAAATGTTGAATAACCTGAAATATGAAATATTAAGCTTGGTAAAAGTTCTTTCTCGAAATTGTTGAGCAAAATTTTTTCCATTCCCTTGTCGAGGATGTTTTAATCCTTTTGATTCAACTTTTGGAAGACATTTCATTTTCTGTTCTGGTAATTCTTCAACTGAATTTGTTCTTCTTGTATTTCCTTGACTTTCAGAATTAATTCTCGATCCTTGATCCTGTATATCTTGGAGTCTTGCACATGTTTCTATTATTTCTCTCAATTTGCCTTCAGTTTTTGGATTATTTCGATGGATTTCAATAAAGAGCTGACTCTTCCGATCTACAATCCCCCATTTATAATGGTTTATAGCTGTCATTGGGTCTAAATCACCTATCGCTTGACATATTGAATGCCATCTAGTTGTATATGATCGGATCGACTCTTCTGTCCATGACATTAAAGAATAAAGTCTGTCCTCCCCTGAATCAATTGGTCTGTTATACATGTATGCCTCTAAAAATTTTCTGACCAATTGTGCATAATTATTGATAGAATTTTTCGGTAATCTGTCGTACCACAATAATGCTGTCCCTGTTAAACTTGACGGAAAACATCTGCACATGATCGCTTCATGATCGTCCCATCGTGACATTACTCGGTTATAATACTTTAAGTGCGATGTTGGATCCTTGGTTCCATCGTAACATTCGAACACTGGAATATTATATTCTCTTGGTAACGA
>JAJJMC010020103.1:0-11648 GCA_023531435.1 Papaver californicum
CAGAGAAAGGGAGGGAAGAAATTTTTAGGTACGATCCTATGGGAAATAGTGATATAATGTATGAATTTCTGTATTAAAAGGAATTTTTGTAACCAATTTTATAAACCCAGAAATTACAAACCTGGATGATCAATTGTATTGAGCTTAAACAATTTGGAAAAGTATGATTCTTTATTACATAAAAGAATGTTTCTCTATTGTTAGTTTACATTTATTTAACTTGAATCCAAGAGTTTGATTGGTTGTTTAGCTGAAAGGAATTTTTGGCCTAAACAATTTGGCGCTAGAAACAGGGAAGAAAAAAGGATTTATCCTACCTGATAAATGAAAAAGGGATTTAATGAAAAAAAAAAAAAAAAAAACTGAATCATCCAGGAAAGAAAAAAAATTTTGTAAGAAAAGATGGGAAAATTTAATTTTGCAAGATGTGAAAAGTAAGGCTTATTTACATAAGTATGTTTTATTAACATGAAAAATACCTTGTGAGGAATAAAATAGATAAAAATATGAAACAAAAATTTTATGAAGAAGGAAAAGCTGGATTTGTGATAGGGAAAGTTTACAGTTAAAATAATAATTAGAATCTCTTATGATTTAATAGATAAGAGTTCATTTGACTAATTTTCTGAGAAATTTTTAGATATCGAGGAAGGAAAACGATCGAGAAGGCAAAAGATAGTGAAGAAACAGCAAATTCTAGAAAATATGTCTCAAGACGCGAATTCTGGGAACCAAAATAGTAATGAAGGCTTGGAAAATAGACTAGAAGAAGGGAGTGATTCAGGACAACAACAAAGTATTGAGGGAAATCATACCCCAAGTCAAGAATTGATGTCAAATACTGTGGTTCAGAATTTCTCTTCAGATCATGAGAGTTCTCGAAGAAAGACACGACAAATACAGGACCTATTAGAAGAAATAAAGGAAATAAGAAAGGAACAAAGAGCAAGCAACCATCAAATTGAGTTACTAGCAACCGAAAATCAAGTTTTAAAAGATGTAATTCAGCGAGAACAAAGACCAACTGTGACTGGAGTACGAAATCAGGAGCCAATGTCGATTAGACAAATATCAAGAAATGAACAGCGGAATCCAGATCAAAGAATAGTGTTAGCAGGATCGACATCTCGGGAAAGAAGACAACAGGAAAATGACTTTCAACGAACCCAATGGGAAACATGTTTGGAAGCGATGGAACAAATGAAGGAGGAAATTAAAGGATTAAAAAATAAAGAGGGGGGAAGGATAGAAGAGGTATTGAAAGAAGCAAAGCGAACACCGTTAGCGCAACATTTAACGCGCGTGTCATTACCAAGAGAATATAATATTCCAGCGTTCGAATGTTACGATGGAACCAAGGATCCAACATCGCACTTAAAGTATTATAACCGAGTAATGTCGCGATGGGACGGTCATGAAGCGATCATGTGCAGATGTTTTTCGTCAAATTTAACAGGAACAACATTATTGTGGTACGACAGATTACCGGAAAATTCTATCAATAATTATGCACAACTGGCCAGAAAATTTTTAGAGGCATACATGTATAACAGACCAATTGATTCAGGGGAGGACAGACTTTATTCTTTAATGTCATGGCCAGAAGAATCGATCCGATCATATACAACTAGATGGCATTCAATATGTCAAGCAATAGGTGATTTAGACCCAATGACAGCTATAAACCATTACAAATGTGGGATTGTAGATCGGAAGAGTCAGCTCTTTGTTGAAATCCATCGAAATAATCCAAAAACTGAAGGCAAATTGAGAGAAATAATAGAAACATGTGCAAGACTCCAAGATATACAGGATCAAGGATCGAGAATTAATTCTGAAAATCAAGGAAATACAAGGAGAACAAATTCAGTTGAAGAATTACCAGAAGAGAACAGGAAATGTCCTTCAAAAGTTGAATCAAAAGAATCAAAACATCCTCGACAAGGGAATGGAAAAAAATTTGCTCAACAATTTCGAGAAAGAACTTTTACCAAGCTTAATGTTTCATATTTCAGGTTATTCAATATTTTGAAGAATCGACCAGGTTTTCAATGGCCAATAACAAAGGGAAATCAACCGGAACATACACAACACTCCAAAGACTATTGTGAATACCATAACTACAAAGGACATACAACAAACAACTGTAGAAATTTTATAACATTGGTACAAAAAATGGTCGATGCTGGAGAATTGAAGGAATTTGTTCAAAAAATTGAACCATCAGAGAAATATGATGAAGGCAAAGCAATACATATTCCATATAACAAACAGACAATTAATATGATTTCATGTGTGGAAAAGTGTGATACAGATTTGAATGTAGCAATCAACAAGAAGTTGTGCAAGAGAATTCGGAACCACGAGGCCTTTAGAGTTCAAGGAAGGCAAGTAGAATTATGGGAGGATTGGATGGCACATCCATTAACATTTTCTGCACAAGAAGTAAATCAAGAAATTGAAATGCATAATGACCCTCTTGTGTTGACGTTATTGATATCTGGTTGGAATGTCAAGAAAATACTCTTGGATGGGGGCAGTTCATTAAATGTGATGTTCTACAATACATTTTGTAAAATGGGTTTCAAAGAAGATCAACTCAGCACTTCATGATTTGTCATTTATGGATTTAATGGAATATCGTCCAAGCCAAAGGGAGAAATTGATCTTGAAGTATCAGCCGGACCGATCAACATTCTAACAAGATTTAGTGTTGTGGATGCACCATCCCCGTACAATGCTATAATTGGAAGACGATGGGTTCATCAATTAAAGGGTGTAGTATCAACTTATCATCAGTATCTACGATTTCCAACACCACGAGGAGAGATGGAGATAAAGGGTGATCAAGAAGATGCTAAACTTTGTATAATGGCAGAGACAAGAATAAATGAAGAACGGGAGCATTTACAATGTAAAAAGAAAAAAGAATCAAGAATTAAAGCAAAGGAAGAGGAAATAAATCAATACCTAGAAAAAAATGCAAAAAAATAAAATAGAAAGTGAAAAAGGAGAGAACAGCAAAAATCAAGAAAATTTGGAAAACCAGCCGCAAAAAGGGGCGATGTAGCAATTAAAGGGAACCCCAACTCCAATTGGGATTCCAAAACCAGTTTTCACCCCAGTAGAGCAAACAAAAATCATAAACATCGGCACCGCAGAATGCCCCAAGCAAGTGCGAATTGGGACGTTAATAAAATCAGATGTGGAACAACAGATAGTCAAATTGCTTTGTGAATATATAGATGTGTTCGCTTGGAGAATAGAAGACATGCCGGGGATCGATCCCAGCATCGTCCAGCATGAATTAAACATACATCCTGATGCAATTCCTTTTCGCCAACGGATACGAAAAGTCGCACCAGAATATCATGAACAAGTGGAAAAAGAATTAGCAAAACTTTTAGGTGCAGGATTCATTCGAGAGGTACGATACCCTACATGGATTTCTAATATGGTAATTGTCCCGAAGAAGAACGGTGGAGTAAGAATTTGTATAGATTTCACCAATCTAAATAAGGCATTTCCAAAAGATAGTTACCCGCTCCCAAACATCGACCAATTAGTAGATGCTGTTGAAGGACATGAGATGTTATCATTCATGGATGGACAATCTGGATACAATCAGATAGCGTTAGCAGAAGCGGATCAGGAACATACATCGTTCTTCACTCCACGGGGATTGTATTGTTACACCAGAATGCCATTTGGGTTACGAAATGCAGGAGCAACATATCAACGTTTAGTGGACGCAATATTCAAACCATGGATCGGAAAAACTTTGGAAGTTTATGTGGATGACATGTTAGTGAAAAGCAAGTTATCTGGTGATCATTTGCGAAACCTGACTGAAATTTTTGGTGCACTACGAAAGTATAAGATGAAAATAAATCCAGAAAAGTGTATTTTTGCTGGATCAACTTGAATTCCATCTTTTGTAACCAGATATCCTAAAAATCTCCCTGATGTAACACCAAAAATACAAGCAATAACGGATATGCCATCACCAAACAGTATAAAGAGTGTACAGAAGTTAAATGGGTGTTTGGCTGCACTAAGTAAATTTATTGCAAGGTCATCAGAACGATGTAAACCCTTTTTTGATGTACTTAAGAAGAAAAAAATAAGTTTGAATGGAACGATCTTTGTGAGCAAGCATTTCAAAGTATAAAACTACATCTTGCCACATTACCAGCATTACAAAAACCAGAACCAGAAGAAATGTTAACTTTGTACATAGCAGCAACAGAAAATGCCATTAGTGGAGTAATGGTGCGAACGAATGAGAAAATCGAGAAACCTGTATACTACATCAGCAAGACTTTGAATTCAGCAGAAAGAAACTATACAAAGATTGAACAATTAATTTTGTCAGTGGTATTTGCTACTCAGAAGTTACGCACTTATTTTCTCACTCATTATGTTCGTATTTTAACCAAAGCTCCATTGGAATCAGTTTTAAAGAATACAGGGAAGGTAGGAAGAATAGCAAAATGGAACGCTCAGCTAGAACAATACAACATTGTTTATGAGGTACAAACTGCGCAGAAATCCCAAGTTCTAGCTGATTTTTTGGCAGATTTTCCAATCGAGGAAGAGTATGAAATTCAAGGACTTCCGGGGTGTGAAGAAGAAGAACCAGTAGAGATACTAGATTCAAATAGTTCACAACGATGGGAGGTTTTTGTTGATGGGTCGCGAAATAAAGAAGGAGCAGGAATAGGTATCGTGATTACAGCGCCAAAGGGAGAACGTATGGTACACTCATTTCGACTTGAGTTCGAAGAACATACGAATAACATAGTAGATTATGAAGCAGTGGTCCATGCTCTCAAACTCATTATTGAATTAGGAATAAGTGATGTAAGACTCACAAGTGACTCGCAGCTAGTGATTAGACAGATCGAGTTAAAATATCAAACGGTCGATGAGGACTTGGAACGATACAAAAATCTTGTACAAAGTTTAACAGTTTGTATTCCAAATATTATTTTTCGACATCTGTCTCGTGAAAAGAATCGACATGCGGACGCACTGGCATATATCTCATCCATGGTAAATGATCCAAATACTAAAGCACTAAAAATCGGGAGAATATATGAGCCATCCATAAGAGCACAAATATTAAATAACATAGAGGAAGACGGTATCGATGACTCAGCCATACAAAATGCCACATCTACATCGCAACAAGAAAATGATCAACCAAGTGAGCCAGATTGGAGAGTCCCGATACATCAATATTTACAAAATAAAGAATTACCAACAGATTCTAAAGAAGCAAGGAAAATTCAACTTAAATCAAACAGCTACCAACTTAGAGATGGAATTCTTTATCGACATTCTTTTCTTGGACCATTATTTCGATGTTTATCACGAAAAGAAGGATTACGAATTCTCAAAGAAATACATTACGGAGATGCAGGAAACCATAGCGGAAGACGATCGCTAGCATTAAAAGCCAAAATGTAGGGTTATTATTGGATTTCTATGTTGAAAGATTCGGAAGAAATGGTTCGAAGGTGCGAAGAATGTCAGCGATTTGGTAAGAAAATCAAAGCACCAGCTACGGAATTAAATTCAATACTTAGCCCATGGCCATTTGCAAAATGGGGAGTCGATATAGTTGGACCATTAGCTGAAGTCACAAAGAAAAGAAAATACTTAATTGTGGCCACCGATTATTTCACCAAGTGGGTAGAAGCAAAAGCACTAGCGCGAATCAGAGACACTGATGTTTTTACATTTTTATTCGAGAATATCATCTGTAGGTTTGGGATTCCAGCAGCGATAGTTTCTGATAATGGAAAACAATTCCAGGGGAAGAATATCGATATGTTATTTGAAACATATAATATTCAAAAACATAAATCTACACCTTTTTACCCACAAAGTAATGGGCAAGCAGAATCCACAAATAAAACAATTGCAACAAATCTGAAGAAAACATTGGATGGATATTATAATAAGTGGTGCGAACAATTACATAATACATTATGGGCATATAGAACCACGAGAAAAGCTTCAACTGGAGAATCACCATATCTTCTTGCTTATGGAACAGAAGCAGTAATACCAACAGAGGTTATTTTGCCTACAACCAGAACAGAAGCATGGGAGAAAAACCTAAATTCAGATCTCATGTTACAAAAATTGGATGACTTGGAAGAAAAAAGAGAAGTGGCACTCCAAAAAATGGAGAATTATCAAAGGGGATTAGCTCGAGAATACCATAAGCGTGTAAAATCCCAAAATTTTGTCCAAGGTCAATATGTCCTCCGACAAATAACAGAACACCAAAGGGACAAAAGAGCAGGAAAATTCGCACCAACATGGGATGGACCATACGTGATTCAAGCACCGGCAGGACAAGGGTCGTACTATCTTCAGAATTTGCAAGGAGAAATTTTAAAGCATCCGTGGAATGCACAATATTTAAAGCTTTACTATCTGTGAATGATACCACAAAAAGCAGGTACATAAACAATTAATTCATTAATTTCTTTTATAATCACTCCAGGAACATCGTACCATGGAGAATTTTATAATTCCATTAATCCCGGAATGTCATATACTTTAAATCCAGGAATATCATATCTTGGAGATTACCATGATAATCAAAATTCCATTAATCTCGGAATTTCATATACTCTGAGCGCTCAAAATCAATCCAGGAACATCATATTCTGGATATCGTTGCGATTGACGACATAATCATATACAAAAGGTGAACATTATCCTTAGAGAATTTTATTAACAATGAAATTCTTATCAAGAAGGGGTTCCTAATTATTGGTTTATCAATTTTCAGAGTACAGTTCGGGACCAACCCTGTATCTTACCCCTGGCCCGGGTTTGTTTAGTATGTGTGGGATCTCGAACAACATGATTTGAGGTAAAAAGTACTTCAATTCATGGAACTTAGAAAATCATATGATAGCCAAAAAGATTACTTAATCATATTTTCTTGTGCAGGGAACAACATAAAAGGCAAGTCTAAAAGTTACAAAAGAAAATCTTTGAAAGACACACAAAGTACAAGATGGAGGAGTTAACATAAAATGAAATTACAAAGAATATAATCAAATATCAGGAAGACCGGATCGAGATGGTGGAGGAGGAACTGCAGGCACAGGAGCGCGCTTACTAAGCACTGAAGGATCGGATTGTGCACGATCTAAAGCAGTATTGAAGGACATCGCAATCTTCGCTTTAGCCTCCTGCCTGACCCATTGAACAAAATCACGCCCAAAGTTGATTTCTTTGTGAAGCTCTTCGATCTTTTGCTGATCTATTGCTACTTGAGCACTAAGATGTGATTTTTGATTTTTCTCTTCACTTAATTGTGCAGTTAATGAATCAATCTCTTGTTCACGAGCAGTAATTTTAGAAAGTTCAGTAGATAGTCGAGCATGTAAACTCTCAATTTTTGAGGCGCTAAGAGTCACATTATATTCAGAAGTCTTTAACTCTTGAGTAATCTTTTCCACTGAATCTTTTGCTGAATTAAGCTCAGTTTCTGCTTGTGTTGCTCGATTCTTAGCCTCATTTAACTTTGTCTCCAGTTCTGAAAATACAAGAAAATATCAGACAAATTTTATGATATCAAGAGCTATAAAATCAGGTAAACCAAAAATGTACCTCTGACAATAGATTTAAACTCTAATTCTTTATGAGTTAGCAATTTTACAACTTCTCGATATTTTGATTCTGCTTTATTACGCCTCCAAGTGGCTAAATCAGAACTATCGTTCAGTTGAGTCAGTTTATCTCTAACCACATTCATCTCTTTGAAAACTTCCCTTGCATGATTATTCAATTGTACCATTCTACGTTCGATCCTAAATAATGTCTCCATATTTTCCACTGGACCTAGTATAAAATTTAAATGTTTCATATAAATCAAGTAAATAAAATAGTAATTGAAAAGGAATGAAAAATAAACCTTGATTTTGATTCTGAAGATCTTGATTGTGACCTTCAATAGTTCGGAGACGATCCTGTTGTTGCTGATATTGATCATTATGTTGATGTTGAAGCTGTTGAAGTTGTTGAAGTTGTTGTTGAAGAAGATCATTTTGCTGTTGTAATTCATCATTCACCTGTTGTAAGGAGACATTCTTTTCCTTCATCTCCACTGATTCTTTCCTAAATATCAATCCCATCATGGTAGCTCGAGCCTTATAAAATTTATAACCACTAAACAGACAGTCGTTACTATATTGGAGTTGGGCTAAAGCTTGTTGTGGAAGTGAATATAACGAATTATCGGAAAGAGTCAAAACTTCATTGAAGGTTGGAGGAGGCTTTACAGGAAATCTCTGCTCAAAAACATCACTCTTGGACCATGCATCCAAAGTTCCGTCCATAGGAATCGCACTAAGTGAATCCTTGAATCGAGACATGAAGCCAGAATCAGATTTGATAACATCAGGATTAGATGAAACATTCCAAAGCCCTTGAGAAAGAAACCATTTATATGCTTCTTCTTCATCACCAACTAAATTAAGACCTTCACTGGAGATTCGATCGGAAACAGACTTCAGAGTAGAAGGATCGGCACTTGGAAATGAAGTATCGACCTCAACAGCAACAGAAGTAGATCGAACCAACATTTCGGAAGGAGCGATCGATTCGAGAATTACTTCAGAAGTCCCTTCGACTTCAGGAGGGATCGAACTGGAAGAAGGGATCGAACTGGAAGGAGGGATCGAACTGGAAGGAGAGTTTTCTTCTTCAGTTCGATCAATAATGTTAGCTTCTTCAACAATGGCGGTATTAGCTTCAACATTCATATTTTCCACACCACCAATCGGAAGTATCTTGGCATTATCCTTCTCCGATGTATTCTCTTCTTCAACATGAGATACTTCATTCACTACATCAAAAAGATCATCAATAACAATATCATCTCCCTCTTCTTGAGGAAGGCCAGAAAAAGTTTCCAATGCACCATTATCAGGTACAGGGGAATCAAGCACGAAATCAAAAGGAAGTGGATAAACGATGTTATAAAAATTGGATGAAGTACCAGAAAGAGGTGCAACAATAGGATCGGATCGTTCTGATACCACAATTTCTGCTGGCATCGAGGAAACTGGAATAACATCGATAGGATCAGACTGATCCAATGGAAGAGCAACAATCGAGCTACCTTCTCCCTTATTCAAACTGGAAGCCATCTCTCCTACAACCTCAGTTGAGAGTTCAAGAGTTCTGGACTTCTTCTGTTTCTTCTCTACTGTGAGAATTAATTTTCGCTTTCCTCTACCCTCACCCGCGGGTTCGATCGATTGTTCATTCTCGATGATCTGTCTATTCTCGACGATTTTAATACCTCGATCAGGTGGAGGAAGGGGGATTCCTTTGTCCAAAGAAGGGTCGACCTGGAATCAAAAAAGTAAAAACATTTAAAAGAAGACATTAAAGATCGATACACTATATCTAAAAGGAATGATATCAACTAAGAATTCCGAACCTTGAAGTCAAATTTGTAATCATCAAAGTTCAATCTCCAGGGGCAATAGTTCGGGAAACAATTGCGAAGATGTTGAATTTCACTAATAGGGATATCACCATATACCCAAGGTCCCTCGATCAGAATAGGGGTGCGATACCATTTATAATCATGTTCTCGACGAATTCTCTCATTCGAAGGAAAGTCAGCATTGGTATATGGAGCTACCTTGATTCTGGGGTCATCAACTTCTCGAAGAAGAGGAAACCCTTGGTAGCATTTGCGAACAGGACTAACACTCCATTTAACATAATTTTTAACAGTAATACCATCACCATAAGTATTCTGGAAATTCTCAGGCGTATAATGAACACGTTCTGAAGGATCGGGAACATAACAAGTAAGCCGGGTACGACCCTCACTGCGAAGGGTACATTCATCGAGAATTCGCCACCAATTACCATTATACTGTGTGATAGAACGAAGTTGAGTATGCGGAGCCCTGCTGCGAGTAGCAAGAACTGTAAACTGGAAAGGGTTGTTTTTTCTATACAGAGGGAGATGAAGACCAGCTTCCAAGGCACCAACAGAAATTAATAATCTATTATGGGTATATTGAAATCTTTTCATCGAATCGTAGGTCATCATATCAGAAGCACTATCAACAAAGGAAACTTTAAATCCTTGAAGATTATGTCTTCTTTTAAATTCTTCAATATCCATAGATCGATAGCTATAAGATGACATTGACCGTTTATTCTTGGGGGCAACATTAGGGACATCGGGAGAAGAATCCCGTACAGAACGAGGTATAGCAGGAGAAGGAATAGCAAGAGATAAATCTTGACGAGAAACAGCATATCGAGATGAAGAAGACCTACTAGATCTCCTGTTTTCACCTTGATTGCTGGCAGCATCAGATTTTCTTGGAGACATATTGAAGATCTGAGCAAAAAGAAATAAAAGAAGGAAAAAATTAATATATGAAGAAATTACCTAGCAATAATTACAGTGTAAAAGAGGACCTTTTCATTCATACACAACCTGAGAATCACAATCTTTTTACTACACCGATAGACCCTCAACCATGAAAAGAAAATTTCGAATCAAGAAAAATAAAATTACTTACATGAAGAAAAGAAGTTAACAATGGCCAAATCGAAGTGGAGAAGAAACCAATTAACAAGAACAAAACTCCTGAGTAGTGGGAAGATTTGAAAAGTTTAAGGAAGACAAAGTGCAATAACTAAAGAGACAGCAGAAAGTTACAGGATATTTAAAGAAGAAGAATAGTAACCGCCACAAGATGGGAGAACAAAATAATCGCAAAAGATTTGATTTCATTGAAAAAAGTGTAACTGACATAATCATGTTAGTACCAGCGGAAAACTCGGATAACGTGCAGAAAAGAAACTGAAAAGTTAAAAACGACAAGTCCTTCTCTATTTTTCAAAATCTCGGATCGACCGTTGGATGATTTTGTAAAAAAGAGAAGAAGGGGGCAAATTGTTAGTAAATTAAAGAAGCATGACACGTGGAAGAAGATCAAGTTAAGAAGCAACCAGATTAAAAAAGGGGTGAGAAACATAGGATCATTATTAAAGATATCAAATTTCAAAAAGACACGAGACGTTTCCTGACATCTGAGCGATGAATCGCATGAATGACACATAAGATCGAGAAAGCGGAACACCATCGAACAAAACAAACATCATTAAATGATAGCTGATCGGGAAAGTAAAAAGTAATTATTACTATATTATTTTAGGATCGAGAAAGTACAATGTAATAATTACTCTATGGTCGAGAAAGTAAATTGTAATAATTACTCTAACATCTAAATGATCAAGATTACAGAAGTCTTTTAAGATAAGGAAACACGCGTCGGACATATAAAGCATCGAATCAGGAAGTAATTAAAAGTGATCTGTCATCTATATGATCGCACCAAGTAAAAGACAAAATACAAGAACGATAGATACATCGAGACAAGATGGATCGACCCAAAGAAGAATTGATCCAGAAACGATGACCAGGCTATAGAAAATGACACGTTGCATAAAGAGCGACCCAGAAAGATAAATCTATAAATAGAAGAGATCAAACAACAAGGAAAGGGGGAGAAAAAAAAAGAGAAAGAAAACCAGAGAAAGGGAGGGAAGAAATTTTTAGGTACGATCCTATGGGAAAT
>JAJJMC010020125.1:0-10623 GCA_023531435.1 Papaver californicum
TTTAAAAGAAAAGATTGGAAAAATTCAATTTTGCAAGAGACAAAAAGTGAAAAGTTTATTTACATAAGCATGTTTTATTGACATGAAAAATGTTTGAAAAGATAGATAAGAATATGAAACAAAGGATTTTATGAATTGGGAAAAATCAGATTTGTGATAGGAAGAATTTACAGTTAAAGTAATAAATAGAATCTCTTATGATTTTGATGTGTAAGAGTTCATTTGACTGACTTTCTGGAAAATTTCTAGATATCGAGAAAGGAAAGCAATCAGCAAGGCGAAAAATAGTTAAAAAAAAAAAAACAATAGGTTCTGAAAAATATGTCTCAAGACGCTAATTCTGGGAACCAAAATAATAACGAAGACTGGGAGGATAGACAAGAGGAAGGAAGAGAATCAGGACAACAACAAAGTAACGAGGGAAATCCTACCCCAAATCAAGAATTAACACCAAATACAGTGGTTCAGAATTTTTCTTCAGATCATGGGAGCTCTCAAAGAAAGATGCAGCAAATACAGGATTTATTAGAAGAAATAAATGAAATGAGAAAGGAGCAAAGAGCAAGCAACCATCGAATTGAATTACTAGCAACCGAAAATCAAGTTTTAAAAGATGTAATTCAGCGAGAGCAAAGACCAGCTGTGACCAAAATACGAAATCAGGAGGTAATGTCAAGTAGACAAATATCAAGAAAAGAACAACGGAATCCAGATCAAAGAATGGTGTTAGTAGGATCGACATCTCGAGCAAGAAGGCAACAAGAGAAAGAGATTCAACGAACCCAATGGGAAACATGCTTGGAAGCGATGGAACAAATGAAAGAAGAAATTAAAGGATTAAAAAATAAAGAGGGGGGAAGAATAGAAGAGGTATTGAAAGAAGCAAAACGAACACCGTTAGCGCAACATTTGACATGTGTATCATTACCAAGAGAATATAATATTCCAGTGTTCGAATGTTACGATGGTACCAAGGATCCAACATCACATTTAAAGTATTATAATCGAGTGATGACTCGGTGGGACGATCATGAAGCAATCATGTGTAGATGTTTTCCATCCAGTTTAACAGGGACGGCATTATTGTGGTACGATAGATTACCGGAAAATTCCATCCATAATTACGCACAGTTGGTGAGGAAGTTTCTTGAAGCATACATGTATAATAAACCAGTTGATTCAGGGGAGGACAAGCTTTATTCTTTAACATCTTGGCCAGAAGAATCGATCCGATCATATACAACCAGATGGCATGCAATATGTCAAGCAATAGGTGAATTAGACCCAATAACAGCTATAAACCATTACAAATGGGGGATTGTTGATCGGAAAAGCCAGCTTTTTGTTGAAATTCACCGAAATAATCCAAAACCTGAAGGCCAGTTAAGAGAAATAATAGAAACATGTGCGAGGCTCCAAGACATACAAGAGCAAGGATCGAGAATTAATTCAAGAAGCCAAGGAAATACAAGGAGAACAAATTCAGTTGAGGAATCGCTCGATCAGAAAAGAAAATTTCTTCCGAAATTCGATTCAAGAGAATTGAAACATCCTCGACAAGGGAATGGTAAAAACTTTGCTCAGCAATTTCGAGAAAGAACGTTTACCAAGCTTAATGTTTCATAATTCAGATTATTCAATATTTTGAAGAATCGGCCAAATTTTCAATGGCCAATAACAAAGGGTAATCAACCAGAGTTTACACAACATTCAAAAGACTATTGTGAGTATGTCATAGTTATAAAAGGCATACAACAAACAACTGTAGAAATTTTATATCATTAGTACAAAGAATGGTCGATGCTGGAGAGTTAAAGGAATTTGTTCAGAAAGTTGAACCAACAAAGAAACATGATGAAAGCAAGGCAATACGCATTCCATATAATGAACAAACAATTAATATGATATCATATGCGGAAAAGAATGATACAGATTTGAATGTAGCAATCAATAAGAAATTGTGCAGGAGAATTCGGAACCATGAAGTCTTTAAAATTCAAGGAAGGCAAGCAGAATAATGGGAAGATTGGATGGCATATCCATTGACATTTTCTGCACAAGAAGTAAACCAAGAAATTGAAATGCATAATGACCCTCTTGTGTTAACATTATTGATATCAGGCTGGAATGTAAAGAAAATACTTTTGGATGGGGGCAGTTCATTAAATGTGATGTTCTATAATACATTTTGTAAAATGGGTTTTAAAGAAGATCAGTTGATTTTGTCACGATACATCATTTATGGGTTTAATGGAATATCTTCCAAGCCAAAGGGAGACATTGATCTTGAAGTTTCAGCTGGACCGATCAACATTTTGACAAGATTTAGTGTTGTGGATGCACCATCACCATACAATGCTATAATTGGAAGACGATGGGTTCACCAATTGAAGGGTGTGGTATCAACATATCATCAATATTTACGATTTCCAACACCGCAAGGAGAGATGGAGATAAAGGGTGATCAAGAAAATGCTAAGTTTTGTATAATGGCAGAGACACGAATGAATGAGGAACGGGAGCAACTACAATATAAAAAAGAAAAAGGAACGAAGAGTTAAAGCAAAGGAGGAAGAAATAAGTCAATATTTAGAAAAGCATGCAAAAAATAAAACGGTAAATGAAAAAGGAGAGAGCAGTCAGAATCAAGAAAATCAGGTAGACCAACATCATAAAGGGACGATGTAGCAATTAAAGGGGACCCCAACTCCAATTGGGATTTCGAAACCAGTCTTCGCCCCAGTAGAAGAAACAAAAGTCATAAATATTGGCACTACAGAATTGCCCAAACAAGTGCGAATTGGGATGTTAATAAAAGCAGATCTGGAACAACAGTTAGTTAAATTGCTATGTGAATTTGTAGATATATTCGCTTGGAGAATGGAAGATATGCCGGGGATCGATCCCAATATCGTAAAGCACGAATTAAAAATACGTCCTGATGCAATTCCCTTTCGCCAACGGATACGAAAGGTCGCACCAGAATACCATGAACCAGTGGAAAAAGAATTAACTAAACTTTTAAGTGCAAGATTCATTCGGGAAGTACGATACCCCACATGGATTTCTAATATGGTGATTGTCCCGAAAAAGAATGGTGGAGTAAGAATTTGTATAGATTTTACTAATCTAAACAAAGCGTGTCCAAAAGATAGTTATCCGCTCCCGAACATCGACCAATTAGTAGATGTCGTTGAAGGACATGAGATGTTATCATTTATGGATGGACAATCTGGATACAATCAGATAACATTAGCAGAAGCAGATCAGGAACACACATCGTTCTTTACTCCGTGGGGATTGTATTGTTACACCAGAATGCCATTTGGGTTACGGAATGCAGGAGCAACATATCAACGTTTAGTGGACGCGATATTCAAACCATGGATCGGAAAAACTTTGGAAGTTTATGTGGATGACATGCTAGTAAAAAGTAAATTATCTGATGATCATTTACAGAACTTGGCTGAAATCTTTGGTGCATTACGAAAACATAAAATGAAAATAAATCCAGAGAAATGTATTTTTGGTGTTACTTCAGGGCGATTTTTGGGGTATTTGGTTACGAAAGATGGAATACAAGTTGATCCGGCGAAAATACAAGCAATAACAGATATGCCATCACCAAACAGTATAAAAAATGTACAGAAGTTAAATGGGTGTTTGGCTGCGTTGAGTAGATTCATTGCGAGATCATCAGAACGATGCAAGCCCTTTTTTGATGTACTTAAGAAGAAAAATAAATTTGAATGGAACGATCGTTGTGAACAAGCGTTTCAAAGTATAAAATTACATCTCGCCACGTTGCCAGCATTGCAAAAACCAGAGCCAGAAGAAATATTAACTTTATACATAGCGGCAACAGAAAATGCAATCAGTGGGGTAATGGTGCGAATGAATGAGAAGATTGAAAAACCAATATATTACATCAGCAAGACTCTGAATTCAGCAGAAAGAAATTATACCAAGATTGAAAAACTAATTTTGTCAGTAGTATTTGCTACTCAGAATTTACGCACTTATTTTCTTACTCATTATGTTCGTATATTAACAAAAGCACCATTGGAGTCAGTTTTAAAGAATACAGGAAAAGTAGGAAGAATAGCGAAATGGAATGCTCAGCTGGAACAATACAACATTGTTTCTGAAATACAAACTGCGCAGAAATCTCAAATTCTAGCTGATTTTTTGGCGGATTTTCCAATTGAGGAAGAATATGAAATTCAAGGACTGCCAGGGTGTGAAGAAGAAGAGACTTTAGATATTTTAGATTCAAATAGTTCACGACGATGGGAAGTTTTTGTTGATGGGTCGCGAAATAAAGAAGGAGCAGGAATAAGTATCGTGATTACATCACCAAGGGGAGAACGTATGGTACATTCATTTCGTCTTGAGTTCGAAGAGCATACGAATAACATAGTAGAATATGAAGCAGTGGTCCATGCTCTCAAACTCATTATTGAACTAGGAATAAGTGATGTTAGACTCACAAGTGACTCGCAGCTGGTAATTAGACAGATCGAGCTAAAATATCAAACGATTGATGAAGATTTGGAAAGGTATAAAAACCTTGTGCAGAATTTAACAAATCGTATTCCAAACATTGTTTTTCGACATTTGTCCCGAGAAAAGAATCGACATGCCGACGCACTTGCATATGTTTCATCTATGATAAATGATCCAACAACTAAAGCAGTAAAAATTGGGAGAATACATGAGCCATCCATAAGAGCACAAACATTAAATAATATAGAAGAGGATAGTGCGATGGAAGAAATTGATGACCCGGCAATACGGAATACCCCACTTACATCGCAACAAGAAGATGACCAACCAAATGAACCAGATTGGAGAGTCCCGATACATCAATATTTGCAAAATAAAGTGTTACCAACAGATTCTAAAGAAGCAAGGAAAATTCAACTCAAGTCAAACAGCTACCAACTTCGGGATGGAATTCTTTATCGAAATTCTTTCCTTGGACCGTTATTTCGATGTTTATCTCAAAAAGAAGGATTGCGAATTCTTAAAGAAATACATTATGAAGATGCAGGAAATCACAGCGGAAGACGATCGTTAGCATTAAAAGCCAAAATGCAGGGTTATTACTGGATTTCTATGCTAAAAGATTCGGAAAAAATGGTTCGAAGGTGCGAAGAGTGTCAGCGATTTGGTAAGAAAATCAAAGCACCAGCTACAGAATTAAATTCAATACTTAGTCCATGGCCATTTGCAAAATGGGGAGTTGATATAGTTGGACCATTAGTTGAAGGAACAAAGAAAAGAAAATATTTAATTGTGGCTACCGATTATTTCACCAAATGGGTAGAAGCGAAAGCATTAGCACGAATCAGAGACACTGATGTTTTTACATTTCTATTCGAGAATATCATTTGTAGGTTTGGGATTCCCGCAGCAATAGTTTCTGATAATGGAAGACAATTCCAAGGAAAGAATATCGATATGTTATTTGAAACTATAATATTCAAAAGCATAAATCTACACCTTTCTACCCACAAAGCAATGGGCAAGCAGAATCCACAAATAAAACGATCGCAACAAATCTGAAGAAAACATTGGATGGGTATTATAAAAAGTGGTGCGAACAGTTACATAATAATTATGGTCATATAGAACCACAAGAAAAACTTCAACTGGAGAATCACCTTATCTACTTACTTATGGTACGGAAGCAGTAATACCAACAGAGGTTATTTTACCTACAACCAGAACAGAAGCATGGGAGAAAAATCTTAATTCAGATCTTATGTTACAAAAATTGGATGACTTGGAAGAAAAAAGAGAGGTGGCACTCCAGAAGATGGAAAATTATCAAAGGGGATTAGCTCGAGAATACCATAAACGTGTAAAATCACGAAACTTTGTCCAAGGCCAATATGTCCTACGACAAATAACGGAATACCAAAGAGATAAAAATGCAGGAAAATTCGCACCAACATGGGATGATGGTCCATACATAATTCAAGCGTCAACGGGACAAGGATCGTACTATCTCCAGAATATGCAAGGAGAAGTTTTACAGCATCCATGGAATGCACAATACTTAAAGCTTTACTATCCGTGAATAACAATGCAATGTTAACACAAAAGGCAGGTACATAGCCAACTAATTCAGTAATTTCTTTTATAATTTAATCACTCCAGGAACATCGTATCTTGGAAAATACTGTAATTATTAATCAGAATTCCATTAATCCCGGAATATCATATACTTTGAATCCAGGAACATCATATCTTGGAAAATACTATGATCATTGATCAAAATTCCATTAATCCCGGAATTTCATATACTTTGAGCGCTCAAAATTATTCCAGGAACATCATATTCTGGATAGCGTTGCGATTGACGACACAATCATACACAAAAGGTAAACATCCTTAAAGAATTTCACTAACAACGAAGTTCTTATAAAGAAGGGGTTCCTAATTATTGGTTTATCAATTTTCAAAGTACAGTTCGGGACCAACCCTGTATCTTACCCCTGGCTCGGGTTTGTTTCGTATGTGTGGGATCTCGAACAACATGATTTGAGGTAAAAAGTACTTCAATTCATGGTACTCGGAAAGTCATATGATAGCCAAAAAGATTACTTAACCAAATTTTCTTGTGCAGGGAACAACATTAAAAACATATCAAAGGTTACGAAAGAAAGTTCTTGAAAAACAGACAAAGTACAAGATGGTGAAGCCAACAATAGATGAAATTATAAAGAACATAATCAAGCATCGGGAAGACTGGGTCGCGATGGTGGAGGAGGAACTGCAGGCACAGAAGCGCGTTTACTGAGCACTGAAGGATCGGATTGTGCACGATCTAAAGCAGTATTGAAGGACTTCGCAATTTTCGCTTTAGCATCCCGCCGAACCCAATGAACAAAGTCACGCCCAAAGTTGATTTCTTTTTGAAGCTCTTCGATCTTTTGTTGATCTTTTTCTATTTGAGCAACAAAACGTGATCTTTGATCTTTTTCTTCATTTAATTCTGTGGTTAATGATACAATTTCTTGTTCACAAGCTGGAATCTTGGAAAGCTCAACAGACAATTGAGCTTGTAAACTCCGAACTTTAGTTGCACCAAGAGACACATTGTTTTCAGAAGTCTTTAACTCTCTAATGATGTTTTTCACTGTATCATTCATTGTATTAAGTTCAGTTTCTGCTTGAGTTGCTCGATCTTTAACTTCATTAAGTTTTCTCTCCAGTTCTGAAAATACAAGAAAATATTAGATAAATTATATGGTGTAATAAGCCAAAAGATCAGGTATACCAAAAATGTACCTCTAACAACAGATTTAAACTCTAGTTCTTTCAGAGTAAGCAATTTTACAACTTCTTTGTATTTTGACTCAGCTTTATTACGCTTCCAAGTGGCTAAATCAAAACTATTGTTCAATTGAGTTAGTTTTTCTCTAACCACATTCATCTCTTTGTAGATTTCCTTTGCATGATTATTCAATTGTACCATTCTACGATCGTACCTAAATAAGGTTTCCAAGTTTTCCACTGGACCCAGGATAAAATTTAAATTTTTCATATAGATTAATAAAATAGAATAATAATTGAAGAAAAATGAAAAATAAACCTTGGTTTTGATTCTGAAGAACTTCGATGGTCTGGAGTTGTTCTTGTTGTTGCTGATGTTGTTATTGAAGCTGTTGGAATTGTTGAAGTTGTTGTTGAAGAAGATTATTTTGCTGCTTCAACTCATCATTTGCTTGTTGTAATGTATCGTTTCTTCCCTTCATTTTTTACTGATTCGTTCTTAAACAGCAACCCCAACATGGTGGCTCGAGCCTTATAAAATTTATAACCACTAAATAAACAATCATTACCATATTGGAGTTGAGCCAAAGCTTGCTGTGGAAATGAATATGATGAACTTTCGGCAACAGTTAAAACTTCAGTAAAGGAAGAACGAGGATTCACAGGAAATGTTTGCTCAAGAATATCGTTCTTAGACCACGCATCCTGAGTTTCATCTATAGGAATCGCACTAAGTGAATCCTGAAATCGAGACACGAAACAAGAATCAGATTTAATACTATCAGGATTTGATGAAGTATACAAAAGTCCCTGAGAAAGAAACCACTTGTAAGCCTCTTCTTCATCACCGATTAAATTAAGACCTTCATCAGTACTGACACTGGCAATTTGATTAGAGAGAGACTTCAGAATAGAAGGAACGGCACTTGGAATTTCAGTATCGACCACAACAGTAACAGGAGAAGATCGAACCAAAGTCTCGGTAGGTACGATCGGTTCCGAAGAAACTCCAGTAGTGCCCTCGACTTCAGTAGGGATCGAAAAACTAGGAGCGATCGTACTAGAAGGAGGAGAAGTTAATTTTTCAGTACAATGAATATCATTTGATTCTTCAACAAAAGTGGCATTGGTTTTAACATTCACATTTTCTACATCACCGTCCGGATTTACTTCAGCATTATTCTTTTCCAACGTATTTTCTTCTTCAACATGAGTTACTTCATTCACTACATCAACAATATCTTCATCAATAACAACATCATCTCCCTCTTCTTGAGGAAAACCAGAAAAAACTACTATTGTACCATTATCAGGTACGGGAGTATCAAGCACAAAATCAAAAGGCAATGGAGAAATAATATTATAAAAATCGATTGAAGTACCAGAAGAAGGTGCAACAATGAGATCGGACCGTTCCGATACCACAATTTCAGCTGGGATCGAAGAAACAAGAATAACATCGATAAGATCAGACTGATCCGATGGTAAAGCAACAACAGAACTTCCTTCTCCACTGTTTAAATTTGAAGTTATCCCTCCGACAACCTCAGTGGAAAGCACAAGAGTTCTGGACTTTTTCTGCTTCTTCTCTGTTGCAAGGACTAATTTCCGTTTTCCTTTACCTTCAACTACGGGTTCGATCATTTGTCTACCCTCGACAATTTGAATACCGCGTTCAAGTGGAGGAAGAGGAACTCCGATGTCTAAAGAAGGATCGACCTGGAACCAAAAAAGTGAAAACATTTTAAGAAAACATTAAAGATCGAAATATATCTAAAAAGAATGATATGAATTGAGAAATTCGAACCTTGAATTCAAACTTATAATCATCAAAGTTTAACCTCCAGGGACAATAGTTCGGGAAACAGTTTCGAAGATGTTGAATTTCATTATTAGGAATGTCACCATATACCCAAGGTCCTTCAATCAGAATAGGGGTACGATACCATCTGTAATCGTGTTCCCGGCGGATTCTTTCATTTGAAGGAAAATCGACTTTGGTATATGGAGCTATCTTAATTCTAGGGTCGTCGACTTCTCGAAGTAAAGGAAACCCTTGGGAGCATTTGCGAACAGGACTAACACTCCATTTAACAAAAATTTTAATGGTAATACCATCACCATAAGTATTCTGGAAATTCTCAGGTGTATAATAAGTACGTTCAGAAGGATCGGGAATATAGCATGAAAGACGGGTACGACCCTCACTGCGAAGAATACATTCATCGAGAATTCGCCACCAATTACCATTATATTGTGTGATGGATCGAGGTTGAGTATGAGGAGACCTATTGCGAGTAGCAAGAACTATGAACTGGAAGGGATTATTCTTTTCATACAAAGGGAGACGAAGGCCAGCTTCTAAGGCACCAGCAGAAATTAACAGTCTGTGATGGCTATAATGAAAATTTTTCATTGAATCGTAGGTCATCATGTCGGAAGTATCATCAAATAAAGAAACCTTAAATCCTTGAAGATTATGTTTTCTCTTAAATTCTTCGATGTCCATAGATCGAAAACTATAAGAAGACAACGCCCGTTTACTCTTGGGGGCAGGATTAGGAATATCAGGGGTAGAATTACGTACAGTGCGAAGTGCAGCAGGGGTGGGAATACCAGGGGATGAATCATGACGAGAGACGGCGTATCTCGAAGTAGAAGACCTACTCGACCTTCTGCTCTCACCTTGATTACCAGTGGCATCAGATTTTCTATGAGGCATAGTGTGAAATCTGAAGGAAAAGAAACATAAGAAACAGAAAGTTAACATGAGAAGAAATTATCTAGAAATAATTACAGTGAAAAAGATAACCATCATTTCAATCATGAAAATAAAACATAAGTCAAGAAAAAATTAATTACATGAAGAAAAGAAGTGAACAATAGTCGGATCAAGATAAAGAAGAAATCAACTGATGAGAAAAGAACTCCTGAGTAGTGGGGAAATTTGAAAAGTTTAAGGAAGACAAAGTGCAATAACTATGAGAAGACAGTAAAAAGTTGCAGGATATTTAAAGGAAAGAATTGAAACCGCCACAAAATGGGAAAAGGAAAAAATAAGTAAAGATTTGATTCTATCGAAAAAAGTGTAGCTGACACAATCATATGTATAGAAACAATAAATGCAGAGCCGGAAAAATCAGTAACGAGCTAATACAATTAATGCCAGCGGAAAACTCGGATAACGTGCGAAAAAGAAACTGAAAAAAAGTTAAAATGATAAGTCCTTCTCCATTTTTCAAAATCTTGGATCAACCACTAGATGATTTTGTAAAAAAGAGAAGCAGAGGGAAAATTGTTAGTAAATAAAAGAAGCATGACACGTGGAAGAAGATCGAG
>JAJJMC010020137.1:0-12500 GCA_023531435.1 Papaver californicum
ATGGATAGAACTTATAACGGGGTCTCGAAAAACAAGTAATTTCTGCTGGGCCTGTATCCTTCTTTTAGGTTCACTAGGGTTCTTATTGGTTGGAACTTCTAGTTATCTTGGTAGGAATCTAATATCCTTATTCCCGTCTCAGGAAATCCTCTTTTTTCCACAAGGCATCGTTATGTCTTTCTATGGGATCGCGGGTCTGTTCATTAGCTCCTATTTGTGGTGCACAATTTCGTGGAATGTAGGTAGTGGTTATGACCGATTCGATCGAAAAGAAGGAATAGTGTGTATTTTTCGTTGGGGATTTCCTGGAATAAATCGTCGTATCTTCCTTCGATTCCTTATGAGAGATGTCCAGTCGATTAGAATCGAAATTAAAGAGGGTCTTTTTCCGCGTCGTGTCCTTTATATGGAAATCAGAGGTCAGGGAGCCATTCCCTTGACTCGTACTGATGAGAACCTGACTCCACGAGAAATTGAACAAAAAGCGGCGGAATTGGCCTATTTCTTGCGCGTACCAATTGAAGTATTTTGAAATGAACTGCGAAGAATTAATGTTTTGTTAGCATGGGGAAAGAAACAGAACTAATGAATCTTCATTTTATAGAACTTAACTTAAGTTTTTTCAGAACGTTCATTCGAGCAAAAGTGGATGTATATGGAATAAACAGAAAACGAAACTTTTTTTGTGGAAACAAAAAAAACGCAATTCTTTCAGACTATAATTTTTCTTTTTTGGGGGTCTACTATTTTGAATTGTTACGTTAGATACAGATGGATTCTATATTGTAAATAACTCCTCTTTTTTTTTGTCAAGCGATTTTTCTTTTTCTACGCCTTTTTCCTGCTTGATCATCAATGATTAGATCCCTTAATAACTATAAATATCCAAACTTTCTCAGGTTTTGCCACTCATTTTTGATTTCACCATTATCTCAATATTTTTCAAAATTTCCCTCCATTATTCCTGGGCTGTAGGTAGCCCTTCGCAATAATTGATCTAACAAAGGCGGCTCTTCGGACATTAATCGAAAAGATGCAATTGTTTCTAATTTGACTAATGTTTCTAATTTGACTAATTGAAAGACCCGGAAACTTTTTTCTTCATTCGAAGCGAAGCAAACCCTTACTCTTATTTCTATGTTCTTTCTTGATCCAAGGACTAACTAAAAAAAAAAGGAGGCGTAGATCCATAGGTTCGATACCTTGTTATCGAACTCATGCTTCATAGAAATATTCGATCGGATAGAGTCGACGAAAGAGGTAGTTTCATTAGTAATTTACAGATTAAAAATGCCACAAAAGAAAACATTCACTACCCTCACATATCTTGCATCTATTATATTTTTACCCTGGTGGGTTTCTCTCTCATTTAATAAAAATATGGAATCCTGGGTTACAAATTGGTGGAATACTAGGCAATCCGAAATGTTTTTGACTGATATTAAAGAAAAGAATCTTCTAGAAAAATTCATAGAATTAGAAGAACTTTTCTTTTTGGACGAAATGATAAAGGAGTACCCGGAGACACATATACAAAAACTACGTATAGAAATCCACAAGGAAACGCTACAATTGGTCAAGATGCACAATGAGGGTCATATTCATAGCATTTTGCACTTCTCGACAAATATAATCTGTTTCGCTATTCTAAGTGGTTATTCTATTCTAGGTAATGAAGAACTTCTCGTTCTTAATTCTTGGGTGAAAGAATTCCTCTATAACTTAAGTGACACAATAAAAGCTTTTTCTATTCTTTTATTAACTGATTTATGTATCGGATTCCATTCGCCTCATGGTTGGGAACTAATGATTGGCTCTATCTCCAAGGATTTTGGATTTTATCATAATGATCAAATTATATCTGGTCTTGTTTCCACTTTCCCAGTAATTCTAGATACACTTTTAAAATATTGGATTTTCCGTTATTTAAATCGCGTATCTCCGTCACTTGTAGTGATTTATCATTCAATGAATGACTAAAGGCTGATTCACCGATATTAATCAAATCATAATGTTTGTTACTTTGTTTGTACATACATAAACAAAGCATTCCAAATCTTACTTACCTTTTCTATTTATACCCATCCCAGAGATTCTTCCTGTATTCCATTCCAGTAAAATTATTCCATTACAATAGCAGAATCGTGGATAGGGAACTATACTAGTAACCTACCTAATTTATTGTAGAAATTCTCGGGATCAACGATTGGACCATGCAAAAAAGAAATATCTTTTCTCGGATAAAGGAGCAGATGGCTCGATCCATTTCTGTATCGATCATGCTATATGTAATAACTTGGCCATCTACTTCATATGCATATCCCATTTTTGCGCAGCAAGGTTATGAAAATCCACGAGAGGCGACTGGGCGTATTGTCTGTGCCAATTGCCATTTAGCTAATAAGCCTGTGGATATTGAGGTTCCACAAGCGATACTTCCTGATACTGTATTTGAAGCAGTTGTAAGAATCCCTTATGATATGCAACTGAAACAGGTTCTTGCTAATGGGAAAAAGGGGGCTTTGAATGTAGGGGCTGTTCTTATTTTGCCTGAGGGATTCGAATTAGCCCCCCCCGATCGTATTTCTCCCGAAATGAAAGAAAAGATGGGCAATCTTTCTTTTCAGAGTTATCGTCCCACAAAAAAAAATATTCTTGTGATAGGTCCTGTTCCAGGTCAGAAATATAGTGAAATCACCTTTCCAATTCTTTCCCCAGACCCCGCTATTAACAAAGACGTTCACTTCTTAAAATATCCTATATATGTAGGTGGGAACAGAGGTAGGGGTCAGATTTATCCCGATGGGAGTAAGAGTAACAATACAGTCTATAATGCTACATCAGCAGGTATAGTAAGTAAAATTGTACGTAAAGAAAAAGGGGGATATGAAATAAGCATAGCAGATACGTCAGACGGTCACCAAGTGGTCGATATTATACCTCGAGGACCGGAACTTCTTGTGTCAGAAGGCGAATCTATCAAGCTTGATCAACCACTAACAAGTAATCCCAACGTGGGTGGATTTGGTCAGGGAGACGCAGAAATAGTACTTCAAGATCCATCACGTGTCCAAGGCCTTTTGTTCTTCTTGGCATCTGTTATTCTGGCACAAATATTTTTGGTTTTGAAAAAGAAACAATTCGAGAAGGTTCAATTGTCTGAAATGAATTTTTAGGTCCACGGATTTATTAACATAAAGTTCATAAAAACCAAATTCTTCTTGATCGATGTAATTATGTATGGTTAAAAATAGGATTTAGTTTACTTGCTTTGTTGCTACTGTTTGTTTTTATACAAGATATTGGAAAGTACTTAGCTTTGACTTTTACTGCTAGTAATAGACTAGTATTATATTGTGAAGAACGCGTTATTTGACGTGAATCCAACTCCCTTTTTCAATCCAAAAAGGAGTGGCGTTACTATCTCACTATTGTCAAATTTGAAATGCCACGAAATACATGAAATCAAAAGTATCCTATTCTATATAGAAAAAGGGAATCAAATTCGAATAGGAGTAGATAATCGACATAAGTGGTAGGAGAATATAAAGCAAGGAATAAATGAAAGGAACAACCTATTATAGGAGGGATTTTTTCTCTTTCTAATCTTCGACACAAGAAAAGGGTGAAATTTTCTTTTCTTGTGTCAAAAGAATAATGATTCTTAATCCCCTTACGCCTAAAAAGTACTATTCCCTTTTTTTAGGTTTATCGGAACCTCGCCTCTTTGGATTTATAAAAAGTAGTGGACAATAAAAAAGGGGGGTGGATTCGCTCGTTGAGTAACTCGAACTTCTTCGATGAACTAAAAAAAAAAAGGAAAACTTTGATGAGATAATAAAATAAATGGAGTAAGCTTCTATTAGTATAGAAATTCTTTGGATGATGTCTCATATACAGGAATCCACATTATGTATGTCATTCAGAAAATAGATTAATTCCCGCCCTTTTTTTCGATTTCGGACGAATACCTACTATGTAGGAACAGGTATTATGAATCCAATCAATAGAGTTAATTCTCCAAAAGCAAGCATCATCTTAAAAAAGAGCTATTTGAAACATCGGAGCAAAAGGCCCACTTTTTTTTTACGAATAGAATAGTGTGCTTGTATTAACTGGATTATCTGCAAACTTTTTTTATGGAATGAAAAAAAATTTCGTTGAAAAAGTAAGAGCTCAACGGGACCTTACCCCTCGAATTAAACAAAAGGGGTAAGGTCCCGTTGAGCTCTTACTTTTTCCTGTCTACAACTCAGTTCATATTATTATTACAGGGATGAGCCCAACCCGGAATATGAACCGTAAAAGAAAACACCTATTGAACCGATCACAGGAATACCGGCTACAGTACCTATCAACCAAAGAGGAATCCTTCCAGTAGTATCGGCCATTTACCCCACTTCCCTCCACATTTCATCAAGTGGTCATGCTAGAGACATAAACAGCCATGGATAATTTTGAGATGAGATCCTTCCGAGTGGGATATAGAGAATTCGCACTATTCTCTCCCTTTTTCTTAATTGAAGAAATAATTGGAAAATAAAACAGCAAGTACAAAAATGAGTAATAACCCCCAGTAAAGACTGGTACGATTCAATTCAACATTTTGTTCGTTCGGGTTTGATTGTGTCATAGCTCTATAATTCAATTCGGGTTAGGTTTATCGTTGGATGAACTGCATTGCTGATATTGACCCCAAAAAAGAAACGGTAGGTACAGCTAGTCCGTGAATAGCTAACCATCGCACTGTAAAAATTGGATAGGTTCGATCTATAGTCATTGGGGCCTCCTAAAAGGATCTACTAAATTCATCGAGTTGTGCCAAAGGATCAAAACGGCCAGTTATTAATGGAATTCCTTGTCGACTCTCTGTAAAATACTCGTTTGGCCGAGGGCTTCCAAACACATCGTAAGCTAAACCCGTGCTGACGAATAACCAACCCGCAATGAATAGGGAAGGTATAGTAATGCTATGAATGACCCAGTATCGAATACTGGTAATAATATCACCAAAAGCGCGTTCTCCCGTGCTTCCAGACATGCTGAGCTCCACATATTCTTGTACAGTCAAAGGGGATCGATTCCGTGAAAGATGGGATCAGTAAGTGGAAACCCACGGATCCTTAATCTTTGTTAGATCGTCAATAGTGTACCGAAGGCGTCTTTAGAGTATACCGAATCAGTATAGCTACCCTTCTTCTGACACAGCAACGCAATTTAAATCAGTATCCAAAAGAAGTGTTACATAAACTCTTTCTTCCTTTTTTGTTCCTTATATATAAGGATGATGTGCTATTCAACCCAAAATTTCTGTACTGTAGTAGTATAGGGTTCTTTTCATTACTCGCTTTGGGCTAGAAACTGAAGATCTGGTAAAGCTTGAGTTCGCCGGGTTGGGTTCTAATAATTAATGAAAGATGTTATCATATTCACACAATTCTATTAGATACGAAATCTAGAAACCTCTTTTCTTGGTTGTATATAACGGGTTTTTCTTCGGATCCTTTGAGTTCAAGGAATGGATTAGTAGTACAATAATAGGAGTAGATAGTATTTGACCAAAGAAAAAAAGGAAGAATCAATCAATATTCGTGATGCAACCATTGTCGTATTACAGCCAAAGGTTCTTTTCCTTCTTGACCTAGATACAAGAGAGGGATTCCCTAATATGGAAAGGCGGCATGTAGAACCTAAAAGGAAAAGATAATAGAATGACTAGTTTTAGAATTGAGTTGTCCCGAAATAAAGCTTTTATTTCGTCCAGCGATCGTGCGATACTTTTTTCTTAGCATTTGTGAGATATTATGTACAATTAAAGAGCCTACGACTTTTTTTATGAGGTTAAAGGTGTTGTGATAAGGTCCTTTGCTCCAAAAAGGAAACTTGATTATATACAATTGAAAAAGAAATGATCAAAATAGAAAAGATTTTCTATTTGATTCCATAGTGATTAAAAAAGAGTTTACTTTATGAAATGAATGAAATTCCACTACAAAGTTTTTTCTTTTTACTTGACTCAATAGTTGCTCAACGAATCTGTTGATTCAAAATAACGGAATCGGTAGATGTTAGAGATGATGGATCACTAGATCAATCTTTTTTCTACTTCTGTCACCCTATCTTTGTTAGTGCCGTCTATAATGATTGATGAATCAAAAACTTTTCATTGGAGCAGATTTTGTCAGTTTTTTTTTTTATGTAAACTTAGGTAAATGTTTTATCACCATATGTATAAAAAGACCGTATCTTATTTAGCTCCTTTATGCCTACTCTAACTAGTTATTTCGGTTTTCTACTGGCGGCTTCAACTATAACTCCCGCTCTTTTTATTGGTCTGAGCAAGATACGACTTATTTGAAATGAATTGAATGAACAATTAATAAAAAAACCTTTTTCTGTGAGATTCTAGGTATTCTATAGTGACTTCCCGCGTCAATTGTCAATTCTTGATCATTGAGATTCATTATTGCTTCGGATTTATATTTAAGAATAGATATTACCTCTCTTTTTCCTCTTTCAAACAAACCGAAATGATTGAAGTTTTACTATTTGGAATCGTGTTAGGTCTAATTCCTATTACTTTGGCTGGATTATTCGTAACTGCATATTTACAATACAGACGCGGTGATCAGTTGGACCTTTGATTAAGTAACATCTCGTTTTTGATTGACCTCCTCCTTTTTTAATTCAAGGAGGCCAAATTAAGGTTGCTGTTTAAGTTGGTGGAGTTATTTCATTGTAATTCGAGAACAGAATCACGCTCTGTAGGATTTGAACCTACGACATCGGGTTTTGGAGACCCACGTTCTACCGAACTGAACTAAGAGCGCCTTCTTATCACAATAGATAAGACCATAAAAAAGTATTATCTTTGTAGGCCTAATATACTTTGTATGTCTATAGTATCATAATGTATGTACAATTAGGATCGATCTCAATTACTGTCCACGGGAAAAGTAATAGGTAGGGATGACAGGATTTGAACCCGTGACATTTTGTACCCAAAACAAACGCGCTACCAAGCTGCGCTACATCCCTTTCAATTGGTATACAGTGTCATTGTAGAGAATCCCTGTCTTGTTTTCCACATCATTATTTCCCCCCTATAATAAAAAATTTCGCTTGCAATTTGTTCTTTTTGGTCTCATATAACATATAATAAAAGAATTATTTACATATGAAATCCGTCGGATAGAGAAATGAATATTTGTCGGTAATACTCAGGAAGAGGGGGGCGTCTTTTTCTGTTTTAAGGAAAGGGAAATCTTATCTACCGGGTCGTTGTATATATCTATTTTTGTTAGGGATTTCACTTACTAATACAAGTGATCCTTAACCACATATGCATCTGATCATATATGTATTACAATAAAGAAGGAGAGTTTGCAATGCGAGATATAAAAACATATCTCTCTGTGGCACCTGTGCTAAGTACTCTATGGTTTGGGTCTTTAGCAGGGCTATTGATAGAGATTAATCATTTATTCCCAGATGCGTTGACATTCCCGTTTTTTTCATTCTAGTTATTGACATGGGAAGGGATGAAGAAGATTAGTGAGATAATAAATTATCTGTGACTAATCCTTCTTCCTCTCTTTGTTTTATTCTTTTTTCCTATTTTCAAAATATAGAAGGACAGAAAAGGAAAAAACAAAAGTGGATTCAATCTCAGTGAAACTTGGGTTAGACTCAAAGGGCCTAAGAAAATAGAAATAAATGGGATCTAGGGAAACTAAAGAAATCATACAAGATATTTAAATGAAATACTGTATGTACTAGGATTCAAAATAATTGATAGTTATAAATTGTTGTATTACTTATTCTTTATATTACTCTATTGATTGCAACAAAATCTTTTGAAATTTGATTTCGGGTCGAAAATCAAAGAGTTGGGTAAATCCAAAATTCAAGGGAGGTTCATGGGCAAGGGTAAAGATGTTAGAGTCAGAGTTATTTTGGAATGTACCAGTTGTATACGAAACCGTGTTAATAAGGAATCATCGGGCGTTTCCAGATATATTACTCAAAAGAATCGACACAATACGCCTAGTCGATTGGAATTGAGAAAATTCTGTCCCTATTGTTGCAAACATACAATTCATGGGGAGATAAAGAAATAGACCGAACCAGAGGTAGAGGGTGTGTGTGCTACCCTTCGAAGTAACAAGAATAAATTACATATAATATATAGAAACAAATCAAATCCTATTTCAGTCGGATCAAAAAAGAATTCGAATTCAGAAATAGGATTTTCGGGATAAGGAATAAACAATGGAAAAACCCAAGCGACCTTTTCTTAAATCCAAGCGATCTTTTCGTAGGCGTTTGCCCCCAATTGGATCGGGGGATCGAATTGATTATAGAAACATGAGTTTAATTAGTCGATTTATTAGTGAACAAGGAAAAATATTATCTAGACGAGTGAATAGATTAACCTTGAAACAACAACGATTAATTACTATTGCTATAAAACAAGCCCGTATTTTATCTTCGTTACCTTTTCTTAATAATGAGAAACAATTTGAGAGAACCGAGTCGACCCCTAGAACTACTGGTCCTAGAACCAGAAATAAATAGGCCGCCCATGCCTCAATTGAATAAAAATTCCAACCCGAACCCCAACTCTGGTTGGTGTTTTGTTCAAAAATTCGAGAATCTAGATTGTATTGTCATGTCATAAGAAAAAAAGAATTGGGGAAGAAAAAGAGAAAGTCCTTAATTATTATTATGGAAACGTGTTAATTTCTTTTTACTACTTTATTATAGTAATTTATACCCTACCCTCCCGGAGTTCATTCTCCGGGGAACTCCGTTTAGATCATTCTGGTGGATTCCTTACAATCCCCTTATTTAATGATCTCGTTGGAAATCATGTAAAGACAATTCCTATTTGATATAGCTATTTGTGCAAGTATTTTACGATTAAGAAGTAACTGCCCCTTGCGCAGATCATGTATTAATCGACTATAACTATAAGATATCCTATTCTCACGAATTACTGCATTTATACGAGTGATCCACAAACGACGAAAATCTCTCTTTTGCCTGCCCCTATCCCGATGAGCCGAAACTAAAGCTCTCATTTTCTGTTGAGTCATAGTTCGAGTAAGTCTTGAATGCGCCCCTCGAAAGGTTGATGCAAATAAACGCATTTTTGTTCTACGTCTCCGAGCTATATATCCTCGTTTAATTCTGGTCATTGAATCAAATGAAACTTTGATGAATAACTAATTGATTTCTTTTCTTTCAGTCATTCTTTCCCCCCCTAGTCTATTAATAACAAAACTGATTCTTCCGATGTATAAAAAAAAAATTCCAATGGCTTTTGCTACTATGACCTTCCCAACCACGATTTTTTTGAGGCATTTCATTTCACCTCGAAATAAGAAATTGTATTGATACTTGGTATCAAAAAAAAAGTAAATAAAAAACGAAAAATTGTGGGTTCCATCGTTTCTATGGTTACGGTTTAAACGGTGAGGTCCTTTCTATACACCGGAGCCTCTTACCTATTTAGTAACTTGTACAGTTCACACTCTTTGGCTCTACCCATGAATTATCCAGTAATAGGTCTTTTCACAACTAGATCTACCCATACAGTAACGGCATTTCATTATGAAGGTTGGTTAGGTAGCTGACCCTGTTAGTCCGTTTTTGCAAGAATGGGAGCATAATCTTTCTGCTTCTAAAATACCATTCCATTCCCCCGCTTAATGGATAACCATTTGCTACCAATGGGGAGTTGCTTCTCATCTCCAGTTGAGATGATTGGATTTATACCAAAGGAAACCATAAATTTCATACACAATAGAGGTCCTTTTTTCGATAGTGATATGGGGTTTTTCCATTCCTATTCATTGGTACCGATCATTGATACTGTCAAAAAAATCTCCTTTCTTTTGTTCCAGTTCATGATCTGAACGAGTCGCACATACACCCTAGTACATGTTCCTCGACGCTGAGGACATCCCCGAAGGGCGGGGGATTTTGTGACATTTCTGATTGGCTGTCTTGTATTTCTAATAAGTTGTTTAATAGTTGGCATGCTGGATCGTATACAGAATGGGCTGGTTTAGATCGATCCTAACCGGATGATTATGAATTCCTCTCGTTTCATTGAATATTTTCCCACTACCACTTTTAACCTCGGTAAGAAAATAAAATAGGAAATAACATAGCTCAGTCAATTATGGTTCGAAACGGAATGGAATCACAGATTTACGTGAAGTCCCCGGTATTTTCGACCGCTACAAGATCAACAATTCCATGAGCTTGGGCTTCTGTTGCTGACATAAAAACGTCCCTTTCCATGTCTTCGGATACAACCCATAATGGATTGCCCGTTCTTTGTACATAAACCCTTGTGAGGGTTTCGCGAAGTTTCAGCAGTTCTTCCGCTTCCAGGACAAATTCTCCTGTTTGTGCCTCGTAAAAAGAGCTAGCAGGTTGGTGGATCATTACCCTGATGATATAACATAATGAATGCTTCCTCTGTCTCAATGATAGAAAGAGACAAGAAAAAATCGAATTGAAGAACCGTACAGGCATTTTTTGCGCATTGCATACGGCTCTAGAATGGAATCTACTTTTACCTAAAGTGGAGGATCTATCAAACCCAGATCGGTAAATAATCCATTTACCACCCTTTCTTTCGGGAGAGTTAAAAAATACTATGATGGTTCCGTTGCTTTATATATTTATCTCGTCTGTAATTCAGCAATCCCAAAGTTTCTTTTTGATCCGATCAAATAGGGAAAGGATAATCTTGTGTATGTTTTTTCATTTTAATACTATTTCGTAACAGAAATATAGGAAAGAGCCCTCTGATGTGTGATGTGAAAACAAAAAAGTTTGTGACGCTGAAATCGAACCCCGATAGATAAAATCAAATCAGAAATTCCTTTTGTCTCATACTACTCTCTCGATACGGAATCTCATGTTATAAAAGAACAATGATGGTTTGCTCATATCGAACTCGAAGTGCCATGCTATTATTACTTTATTTTTCATATTTTATCTGGCGAAGGCATAGTCTTCTTTTTTCTCTCAAATAAAAAACTCATTGGCGCCAAGCGTGAGGGAATGCTAGACGTTTGGTAATTTCTCCTCCGACCAGGACGAAAGACCCCATTGAAGCGGCTAATCCCATGCATATTGTATGTACATCTGGTTGCACAAATTGCATAGTATCATACATAGCTATTCCGGGTGTTACCCACCCACCGGGGGAGTTTATAAACAAATAAACATCTTTTGTATCATCCTCTATAGTGAGATATATCATGAGACCCATAAGTTGATTTGCGATCTCGCTATCGACTTGTTGGCCTAAAAAAAGTATTCTTTCTCGATGAAGTCGGTTGATTAGGACAAAATTGTATCCCTTAGGGACCGTACACGCACCTTTAGATGCATACGGTTCAAAAAAAAAGAATCAATGTGTCGATTCCAGCCCTCTTTATTTTCCCCTTTTTTCATAGGAGGATTTTTCTAACTCCTAATGAATGAAGGGCCTTTAGTCTTCTATTTTTCAAGAAAGCAGAGCAGGGTTTTGACTCACTTACCCCTAAAAAGAGCTCACTAAATTTACCCTCATTGATATATTGTTTCATCGAAATCCAATTCCGATTACGATGTCATTTTCTTGTTCCGGAATGGGCCTCTTCAATTCGTTTAGGTTTATGCTCTACTCCGGGGAAAGATTTACCCGACCTCTATTTGCACATATAGGACAAATGATCCCAATACCGCTTCTTTTGTTTGCTAATACTTTTTTTATTCATTTTATGTCTTCCGCTTCCGCCAATCACTGGAAAAGTATGATGACTCACTCCGTCGATTGATTGGCGGTTTGAGGTCGCTGGTATAATATAGGAATTCTTTATGATACAAAAGGTAATCATACATATTTTACCGATTGGGTTTTTTTGAACGGAGCCTGGATACTTCATTTTTTTGGTCCAACCAAGCCAACCATAAATTCTTCTAATTGAAAAATGCATATTGATCCCCCAAATAAATTGCTCTAATTGCACTTCACGCTTCAAATTATTGATGGTTCAATCAATCTTTCTTGGGTGAAACAGAGGATATCTCGATCGGGGGAGAAAACGGGGAAATCCCATATGACCCAATATGTCTGACAAGTCGCACTATACGTCAACCCAAACCGAATCTTCCTCTCCAGGAATCCGAAAAGGTACTTTTGGAACACCAATAGGCATTAAATGAAAGAAAAAGGTTTTTAAGTACTAAAATTTCACTTTGATGTGGAAACGTAACAACGGGTTTTCTTTTTTTCATAATATTTATGTTTTCGGGTTTTATCCATAGATTGTAAAGTTCATCGAAGAAGATGGAATGAATAAAAAAAATTATTATGAATGAGCTGCGATGTTCAAATGATGAACAAGCATCTCTAATTCACTCATCTAAAATGGGACCCATCCCCCCATTGCGTATTGGTACTTATCGGGTATAGAATAGATTTGCTTCTCTTT
>JAJJMC010020137.1:17500-24321 GCA_023531435.1 Papaver californicum
CTAGGTACTATTGCATGTAACGTAGGTTTAGCGGTTCTAGAACCGTCAATGATTGGCGAACCTGCAGATCCGTTTGCTACTCCTTTGGAAATATTACCCGAATGGTACTTCTTTCCCGTATTTCAAATCCTTCGCACAGTACCAAATAAATTGTTGGGGGTTCTTTTAATGGTTTCAGTACCGGCGGGATTATTGACAGTACCCTTTTTGGAGAATGTTAATAAATTCCAAAACCCGTTTCGTCGTCCAGTAGCTACAACCGTCTTTTTGATTGGGACCGCAGTAGCTCTTTGGTTGGGTATTGGAGCAACATTACCTATTGATAAATCTTTAACTTTAGGTCTTTTTTAAATTGACTCAACCGTGAAATAGAAATAAAAAAACGACGTGTGTATCTAGGGAGGATTCACTTTGAAGCGACTATTCCCTAGATACACCTATTCAACAAAATTCTAGATTTACCCAAAATATATGGATCCTACTGAAGACCCAAAACCTATTTTATTTTTTCTTTCTAAAAAGGATTAAATCATTCCAATGGATTCAAAAAAGAAAACTTGTTCTTTGGTAAATCAATTGCGAAACGCTTTTGTAGAATATCTAATATCTGTTTTACATCTTCTATGCGAAAATGATCTATTTTCATAAGATCTTCTTGACTCTTATTCAAAAGGTCTAATAATGTATATATATTGGACCTTTTGAGACAATTATAGATCCTGGGAGACAATTCTGATTGGTCAATAAAAATACATTTCAATGCTATTTCTTTTTTGCTTTTGCTTAGTTTATCCAATTTATTCTGAAAGGTAAAAAAGGGTATAGTAACTATGTTTTGATTGTCCTCTAAATTTGTGTCACGTTCTTCCGCATGTAGAAAGGGTATAAATAAATCGATCAAATTACGGGAGGCCTCGTGAAGTGCTTCTTTAGGAGTTAAACTTTCATTCGACCATATTTCTAGAAAAAGTATTTCTTGTTTTCCCCATAAGAATGAATACTATGATTCGCATTTCGAACATGCATGAATACTGCATCTATAGTAAAACTTCCATCTTGTGCATTATTTGGTGTTTTCATCCGATATCCACGATTCCTCTCGATTTGTAGTCCAATACACAAATCCATTGGTTCCGTTAGGCTAGCTATATGCTGTGTAGTATCAACAATTTCCACAGAAGGCGGTGAGATGATGTCTTGAGCAGTTACGTATCCAGGACCCCTGACGCAAATGGATGCGTCGCGAGTTCCATACAGATTACTTCTTAATACAATTTCTTTCAAATTCATTAAAATTTCATGTACGGATTCTTCAATACCTACTATAGTAGAATACTCATGTGGTATTTTGTCAGATTTTGCACGTGTGATACATGTTCCTTCTATTTCTCCAAGCAAAGCCCTTCGCATCGCGATGCCTATTGTATCGGCTTGACCCTTCATAAGCGGAGACAAAATAAAACGGCCATAATAAAGACGCTTACTGTCTGCTCTAGATTCAACACACTTCCACTGTAGTGTCCGAGTAGATACTGCTACTTCCTCTCGAAGCATAGTAATTTTTTTTGATCAGATTATTGAATCATTTTTTTCTCTTGAAATCTGTTCCATTCTTATTTCTACACACGTCTTTTTTTAGGAGGTCTACATCCATTATGTGGCATAGGGGTTACATCCCGTACGAAACTTAATAGTATACCACTTCTACGAATGGCTCGTAATGCTGCATCTCTTCCGAGACCAGGACCCTTTATCATGACTTCTGCTCGTTGCATACCCTGATCGACTACTGTACGAATAGCATTCCCTGCTGCGGTTTGGGCAGCAAACGGTGTCCCTCTTCTTGTGCCCCTGAATCCACAAGTACCGGCGGAGGACCAAGAAACCACCCGACCCCGTACATCTGTAACTGTTACAATGGTATTGTTGAAACTTGCTTGAACATGAATAACTCCTTTTGGTATTCTACGTCCAGTCTTACGTGAACTAATACGTCCATTCCTACGTGAACCAACTCTTGGTATAGGTTTTGCCATCTTTTATCATCTCATCAATATGAGTCAGAGATATACGGATATATCCATTTCAGGTTAAAACAGATCCTTCATTTTATTTGTACGTTGGGTCCTTTTTCGAAGGATTATCCTTGTCTCTGTTTATGTCTCGGGTTGGAACAAATTACTATAATTCGTCCCCGACGGCGAATCAGTCGACATTTTTCACAAATTTTACGAACAGAGGCCCTTATTTTCATATTTGTCATTCCTTACCTTAATTCCGAATCTACTCCTTGGAAGAAAATAAGTCTCTTGGAATTTTGAACCTCGAGTTGTATCCCCACGAAAATAATGTCGAAAAAAATACACCTAATCGTTCGAATCTTTATTGCGGAGTCTATAAATTATACGTCCCCTTGTTGAATCATAACGACTTACTTCTATTTTGACTTTATCTCCTGGTAGTATCCGTATAAAACTACGTCGGATCCTTCCTGAAACATAACCTAGAATCAGATCTTCATTATCTAAGCGAACCCGGAACATGCCATTGGGAAGTGATTCAGTAATTAAACCTTCATGAATCCATTTTTGTTCTTTCATTTCAGGTAACCCCCTTGAAGTATCAACTAATGGAGGAGGAGTGATATTAGGCAACCAGTCCTTCCTCTTTTTTTTTTTTTTCGCAATATAGGAAGTTACCAATTCAATTCAGATATCAGAAAGATCACCATATATAACACAAAATTTCTCCTCCGATTCCTTCTAGCCGAGCTTCTCGGTCTGTCATTATACCTCGAGAAGTAGAAAGAATAACAATCCCCATTCCTCCTAAAATCCTAGGAATTCGTTGAGAGTTGGAATAGATTCGTAGACCGGGCCGGCTGATACGTTTTAAAATTGTTCTATATGGCCCTTTCCTATTCCTTCTATGTCGAAGGGTTGAAACCAAGAAATTTTTGTTGCTTTCTCGATGTTTTCTCACGTTTTCGATAAAGCCTTCTCGTAGAAGGATTTTCACAATGTTTTCGGTAATATTCGTAGATGCTATTCGAACCGTTCCTTTTTTATCCATGTCAGCATTTCGTATCGAAGTTATTATGTCAGCAATTGTGTCCCTACCCATGATGAACTATAATTATTGGTGCCTCCGAGTTTTAATATAATCAACATGCTCGTTATTTTTTTTATTATAAAGTTAAGGGATATACGTGATACATAATCTACAAAATTAATTTAATTCATTCCCAAGACCCTACTCTATCATATCACGGGCTTGTCTATTAGTCTTTATTCTAGATAGTATTTATAATACCTCAGGAGCTAATGATACTATTTTAGTAAAATTCAACTGTCTCAATTCCCGAGCGATCGCACCAAAAACCCGAGTTCCTTTTGGATTTCCTTCTTGATCAATGACAACTGCGGCATTGTCATCATATCGTATTATCATACCGTTGTCACGTTTAAGTTCTTTACATGTACGTACAATTACAGCTCTGATCACCTCTGATCTTTCTAGAGGCATATTGGGCACTGCTTCTTTGATTACAGCAACAATAACGTCACCAATATGAGCATATCGACGATTACTAGCTCCTATGATTCGAATACACATCAATTTTCGAGCCCCACTGTTGTCCGCTACATTTAAAAGGGTTTGAGGTTGAATCATATCATTATTTTTTATCGTTTCTTTCAATGCAAAGAAAGGGCAAAAGAAAAAAGAAATATTTTTTGTCCAGAAAAAAAGGCCTGCGGTTGTTTGTTTTTTCATCACAAAGACTCCTTTCCTTTGGTTGCACATCCCTATTCTGCAATAAGGAATTGAGTTCGTATAGGCATTTTGGACGCAGCGATTGAAATAGCTTCTCTGGCTACAATTTCTGATACTCCACCCATTTCATAAAGTATTCGACCCGGTTTAACGACAGATACCCAATATTCGGGAGATCCCTTCCCCGAGCCCATACGCGTTTCTGTAGGTCTTAATGTAACAGGTTTGTCTGGAAATATACGTACCCATATTTTTCCACCACGACGCGCATATCGTGTCATTGCTCGTCGCCCTGCTTCTATTTGTCTAGATGTGATCCAGGCCGGTTCAAGTGCCTGAAGAGCATATCTACCGAAACTAATATGATTGCCTCGGTAAGATATTCCCTTCATTCTTCCTCTATGTTGTTTACGGAATTTGGTTCTTTTGGGGTTATAGTTGATGGTTGTTTGTTATTCTCAATTCCATCTCTACTGCAGAACCGGACATGAGAGTTTCTTCTCATCCAGCTCCTCGCGAATGAAATGATTCCATAATATTACGAATATGTATTGAATTTCTAATAGACTGAATCATAGGTTTTTTGAGATCTAATCTGTCACGTAAAAATTTATATATCTTGGGTTTTATATACAACCGGAAATATACCTCTAGAATATAGAATTTTTTTTACGAATCTTTATTTTGACCTTTATTGAATCCAAAAAACTTAGCAATCCAATAAGGCCTTCGCGGGCGAATATTGACTCTTTCAATATCTGTTTAATTCGTAGGGTCAGTCCTTGACCTCTCAGAATAAATGAATAGGTTTCCTGGTTCTTTCCGCCATCCCACCTAATGAATCATTAGGATTCGTTTTCAATGGAATCTTCTGCAGTCATAGGTTCCGTCGTTCCCATCACTTCTTGGTTAATGGCTAGGCCTGAACTCTGCAACGGAGCTCCTAATTCAATTTGTTGTTCCTGAGTCAATCTACTCAGTCTTTATTGACTCGAAGCTCTCTTTTATTTGTATTTCTTTTTCCTATGAACCGGATTCATTTAATGATTAATTATGATTATGGCCGAATCCATATTGATGCTTTATTACACTGCCTTTGTATGAGATTATTCATAGACCATACATATTGGAATCATATATCATTGATATTCTCCTTCTCTCTTTCTCTCCCCCTTCCATTTATCCACATCCTTTTTTTTGTTTCACATCACAATCCACGATCAGATTGGTTTTTCTTTTATGTATATGTAATATAAAAAAGATTTCAGTTGCTACAACGATATGATCAATACATCATATAGTGACTGTTTCTTTGGATCCCGATAATACGAAGCAATGAGCTGGTTATTAGTTACATAGTTCTTAGTTCAGACTTTGGGGCCGTCCTTTCCTTTTTTAATCTAATCTAAACTAAAAAAACCGACGAGTCACACACTAAGCATAGCAATTATACCAAAGGGTCAATCTAATTTTTATTTAACCCTATAGAATTAGAAGATTTGAAATTAATCATTTTAGATTAAAGAGAAAAAAATGAAAGGTTTTTTTTGTCCAGTGCTAGATAGAAAAGTAAAAGAAGAGATCTTTGATTATTTCTCGTCTGCAAATATCCAAATTTTTATGCCTAATACCCCATAAATAGTCCGAACTGTATACGAACAATAATCAATTTTAGCTCGAATGGTTTGTAGGGGAACCCTGCCTTCTCTGATCCATTCGACACGCGCAATTTCTTTTCCGTCGATACGTCCTGCAATTTGTACTTGAATTCCTTTTGTATCTGCTTGCTCAGTTAATTCAATAGCTTTTTTCATTGCCTTTCGAAATGAAACTCTATTTTTTAATTGCCCAGCTATAAATTCGGCAAGAATATTAGGGTCTCCATAGGGTTTTGCAATTCTTGTAATAGCAATGTTGAGTTTTCGGTTCACAGAATTAAAACCTTTTTGTACATTGATCTGTAATTCTTCAATTCCTCTCGGTTTACCCTCTATTAACCATTTTGGAAATCCCATATAGATTATGACCTGGACCAGGTCGATTCTTTTTTGAATCTCTATACGCGCAATTCCCTCTACACCCGAAGATATTCTCATATTTTTTTGTACATAATTCTTGATACAATCCCGTATTTTTTGATCTTCCTGTAGACCCTCAGAATAACTTTTTGGTTGTGCAAACCAAAGGGAATGGTGCTTTTGGGTTGTACCAAGTCTAAAACCAAGTGGATTTATTTTTTGTCCCATACACCCTCGCTTTCTTCATTAGCCCATTTTAGTCTTTCGTGCTCTACCATACATAGATACCTCTCTCTAACATCCGTATATTTATCTATATATACATATCCCGTTTTTCTTAACCATATGAAATAGTCTTGATCTTTAGATATATCTTTCAATACAATAGTTATATGACAGGTGGGTCTTTTGATCGGATAACTACGTCCTCGAGCTCGAGGCTTTAACTTTTTCACAATAGTACCCTCGTTGACTTCGGCTTGACTAATGATTAAATCTGTTTCCTTGAAACCCATATTGTGACTAGCATTTGCTGCTGCTGAATAAACCAATTTAAAAATAGGATAACATGCTCGATAAGGCATGAGTTCTAGTATCATAAGTGTTTCCTCGTAGGAACGCCCACGAATCTGATCGATTACTCTTCGTGCTTTGTGAGCAGACATACATATATGTTGACCTAAAGCGGATACTTCCACATCTGGGTCCCTCTTTATCATAAGGTTAACCTCCCACTAATGAACGACGAGCACCCATATTAACTTTATTATTATTAACATTAACGACGAGATTTATTATCGCTTCTCGCATGTCCCCGGAAATTTAGAGTAGGTGCAAATTCTCCCAATTTGTGACCCACCATACGATCTGTTATATAAATAGGCAGATGGTCTTTTCCATTATGAATAGCAATTGTATGGCCGATCATTGTGGGTATAATGGTAGATGCCCGGGACCAAGTTACTATTATTTCTTTTTCCCCCCTGATGTTGAGCTTTTCAATTTTTGCTAATAAATGATTAGCAACAA
>JAJJMC010020138.1:0-21304 GCA_023531435.1 Papaver californicum
GAACCCTGTTCTGTGACACTTATATACGTATCTGTTCAGCTGTTGCACTATTCTTTAACCTTGTAATCAATATTTTGAGCAATGAAATCAACTTTTGAGCAAGTTTTCTTCACCATGGGCTAAGTCTAATTACTGGGATGATGGATAAGGTAATTTGCTCAATTTTATGTGATTTAATTATTTTCTAATAATTATTTATTATTCTTTTATTATTAGAATTGCATAGTTTTGAATAGTAAAAACGGTTTTCTTTCAACAGTTGTGCTTTTTCTTGATGGATTATGCTTAGTTAATTAATTTTTATAGTCCATGCTTGTGATTTACCTCTGTTTGTTAGCATAACAAAACCAACTTTGGCAATTATTTGTGCTTTAATTAATTTAAAAAGAATTATCTGATTAATCACATAGGTTGTTAGATTTACCTGATTCCTGATTCCTGGTACGTTTAAAATTATTTAAAAATCATATTTAGGTTATTTAGTCTTTTTCTTACTCCTGGAATTTTCTAGAATTAGTTTAAATCATTATTTTCTAAAATCATTACCTTCACAAGTTCGAGAATCGAACCTCTTTTTACCACTATATAAAATCACATCATACATGTATAATATATTGTGATATCTACTAAGTTTTCACTAAGTATATATCGATATCTATAAGGATTTTACCAGTACATATCAGTATCTACTAGGCTTTTGGTTTTTATTTTCTTTAGTACATGTGTATACGTACTGCGATTTTCTATTTTTGATTTTGAAATTTTGTGTAAACATGGCTCTTAGAGTGCAGCATTACTCTTAGCTATAATATTACTCAGTACATATCAATATCTACTAGGTTTTCAATTTTTATTTTCTTCATATCAATATTTGTGATTTTCTTTATTTGCAGGCATGGAGAGAGAGACCCAATAGTTTAATGCGTAGAGGCCATCTACATGGATCTCATAGTTCCCCAGCAAAATATCAATGTGCACCACTGATCGGAGTGGTTTTCACTTAGTACATACCAATATCTACTAGGTTTTCACTATATATATATCAATATCTACTAGGTTTTCACTCAGTACATTTCAATATCTACTAGGTATTTCGTTCAAGGTTATTACAAATAAACTTTGCAAGTCTGTTTTGTTTACCTATATAAACTTTGCATGAGCTTTGAAAAAAATTAGCCTTACTGACTTACTACATGTTGTAGTTTTGGAACCATCGTCGATGTTAACATGTCTAACAAATAACTACCCAATGACCTATCATCCTGATGAAAATTAAACAATATATTACGTAACCATCGTATTACTAATTAAAAAAGGTCATCTTGATTACTATTTCTTTCTTTCTGACATGATAAAGAGTCTACTCTAGTAACCTTGTAGTATTTGTTTCTGGAAAATACTATATCTGCAGACTAGAGATAGAGTCAAAAAAAGAAGTCTGCGTGATGAATATTTGCACCTTCTGATGTTAGATAGTCATACACTATCCATTTTGTGTTTTTATTTTAGTAGTTTCATCCTCCATGTTAAGGCATAGATCGAGGGTTATCTGTACAATAACTAGAGACTTCACGAAACTGTTTTACAATGGAGGCCTGGCTTCATGTTTAATTAGTTTATTTTTATCAATATACTGAATGAATAACTTGAGCATTGACTGAGTCTTGGAAATTGTCGATTGCTCGATTGTGATGTGTAATGTTACTGTTCATGTCTTACTTATGTGTAAACCCTGGTGATTGAGTGGGAAAATAATAGAGAGATTTTATTTCCAGTAATTATACGAGACAAACTTGCATAGACATGGACTTCAAATTGGAGCTAGGTATCATAGAACACGATGTAATTTCCCACCCAAAAGAGGATAAAGTTTTCTTCTGAATTTTGATGTGATTCTGGTTAGTTATAGACCACTCATATGATTCTAATTTATTTTTTTTTTGTTTCTTTTTGTAGGCAGATGAGTTAGCTTTGTTGATTAAAGCTATGCTTGAAAATGAGAGAGAACACTTTTGTCCACACTCGTACAAAGGACATGGCTGTATACAAGAGTGCTCTCTCTTAGTGTCATTCGATCTCGATGCAAGTGAAGCATGAAGTGCTTAATGCATATCTTCTCTGGACGGAGTATTCCAGGTATTGGTCTCATGGGTGGCAGGGAACGTCGGAGATTTGGGCTTGTATATTCCGGAGCCGAGGACGACTCCAATTTAAGATGGTGGTATTGTAATACCCCGATTCAGAATATAAGTAGTGGTTTGTCCTTTCCTAACACCGAGGCCTTTTCAGCACAACTGGCTCAGAGTTGGCAAAAAGTTCTGCAGTTAAGCGTGCTCGGGCGGAAGTACTCCAGGGATGGGTGACCTTCCGGGAAGCTGCTGCTGGATGACCGCAGCGGTGCCCGTAGAAAACCCCACACTGCTGGATGACCGCAGTGGCTAAGTGGAGACAGTATCGGTGGAAGGTCGGGTCATTACAAAATGGTATCAGAGCCGACGACGGGTCACCTGCCAAGGGTGAGAGAGTACGCTGGACGGGGTGTTCCAGGTATTGGTCTCATAGGTGGTAGGGAACGTCGGAGATCTGGGCTTGAATATATTCCGGAGCCGAGGACGACTCCAATTTAAGGTGGTGGTATTGTAATACCCCAATTCGGCAGCGCCGAATGGAATATATGTAATGGTTTGTCCTTTCTTAATACCGAGGCCTTTTCAGCACAACTGGCTCAGAGTTGGCAAAAAGCTCTGCAGTTAAGCGTGCTCGGGCGGGAGTAATCGAGGGATGGGTGACCTCCTGGGAAGCTGGTGCTGGATAACCGCAGTGGTGCCCGTTGAAAAACCCCACACTGCCGGATAACCGCAGTGGCTAAGTGGGGACAATATCGGTGGAAGGTCGGGTCATTACAGATAGTTCTGTGGACTACAGCTTTGCATGAAAACAAGAGAGAGCACACTTATCGTCATTCATGAAAGGGACATGATTGTGTACAAGAGTGCTCTCTCTCGGTCTCATATGATCTTGTGATCTGCAATGCAAGTCTGCCTGCCCTCAGTGGCGAGCATGAAATATTGGACAATGGAGGAGTGATCTAAGGTTATCCTCAACTTAGTCTGCTTGTTCTTACTCACTATATATCAATATCTACTAGGTTTTCACTTAGTACATACCAATATCTACTAGGTTTTCACTCTATACATATCAATATCTACTAGGTTTCCACTCAGTACATTTCAATATATACTAGGTGTTTCGTTTAATGTTGTAGTGTTGATCTGAATTTGGACTCAGATTGCATTTGCTCCTGCTAAGTTGAAAACTTAATTTAGCATTTATATTTGGTTTTCTGAGTTTGAGACTATATTCTTAGTGTCTCACTTGTATGGGAACTAACTGATTTCAGGGAGAAGCAGTTAAGATTACTATGAGTTGCTGCAAACTAGAGCGATTCGCTTGCGTCAGCTGTGAAGTTATGTAACTGAGCCTGTTGGACTTCTCTTTGTTTCCTTGATCAGAAATTACATGCAAGACAAGAGTCCAAGGTAGAAGAGATGATGTAGGTACTTAGTATAGCATTACTATACGTCAACCTAACGCCAGAAAAGATGCATGCAATAGAAAATGTTGCCGTTATGCTTAAGGAGATAAGACATGAGAAAGAAGAGTATGCTAAAGTTTCTATAGAAGGGGTCACCGGTAACAACAACAATTAAAGAGAGGAGGAACGAGAAAGGAGCGCCAACATCGACATCCTTGCTAGATATTTTTTTGGTGTTTGAAACTTGTTGTACCAAATTTTATTTTCAAATGATTATCTATGCAGTACTAATCAGTTGGTTGTCAACATGTTGTGGAAGTTACAATTTAGACTGAACATGTTGTAAATTTGCACTTTCACATTATAAGATCTTTAGATGAAATAAATTTTAATTATATAATTGTCGTAATCGATTTTTTCAATACATTACAAATCAATATAATACAGTAAGTGATCATGTCTGCAATCCCAAATTCTACAGTTTTTTAGCACCTTTTTTATGTGCATGTCAAAAACCATCCAGTTTCCGTCAATACAACCAAATATGTACTGCAGTTTTTACCAGTATAATCAAATATGTACTGGCAGTTAACACTGTTAAAAACCACCTAGTTTCTGTCAGTATAACCAAATATGTACTACAGTTTTTATCAAACAACCTAATATGTAGTAGGTTACCTCATATTCTGAAGTGTCTATATCCTTTAAAAATTCATCACAAATCTCTGTCGAATACAAGATGTACTGTAAAATATGTACTGGGTAATAGAAAATATGTACCGTAGGATATGTACTGGTTGATAGGAGATATGTATTGTAGAATATTTACTATTCAATAGAAAATATATATCATAGGATCATCATGTGAAAAAAATGCTACAAAAAAAATCATGTGAAAAAAAAATCTGGAAAATATAAGTGAAAGGAAAAACACATTTGTTGATGGTGATTCTTCTAAATCACAATCTTTTATTGATTTTTGGGAGAAATATGTCGTGATATACTAATTCTTCTTGGTAAACTAGGGTTTCGTTGTTGGTGATTCTTCAAAAAATAGGCGCTATGCTAATTCTTCTTATTAAACTAGGGTTTCGTTGTTGGTGATCCTTCAAAAAATAGGTCTTTTGATGATTTCATATCATTTCTTCATTATAGATCTATGTTTTGATGATTATCACGTGATTTGATTGTAGATATAGGTTTTCGTAGACTTTTGACAGAAGAAGAATTAGTAAGACAGAAGGAGAACGACGACGGAGGAAAAACAAAAAGATTTAGGGAAAACCGTGTTTTTATATACACGTGATGGGTAGAATAGTAATTGGGAGATTTCAAATGGTTTTTGGACTGATAGTTAAAGTGGGTTTCCCGGATAGACTAATGGTTAACACGGTCCGGATTTTTTTTACTAGCTAGCAAATTTCCCATTCATATATGATTTACCCATTTACCCACTTAAACGATTCTCCCAAAAATAGATAAATTTTATGTGCAAATCTGGTCGCTTGCTGAAAAACCCAAGACACGGCGAGATAATTTTTACGGTCAATTTAGAACTACGTCTTAAAGAAAATTTGGAATTTTTTTCACATGCATGTTTAAGCATTTTTTATCTAATAAAAGTCACAACCAATCATTTTAAGATGAACGACATATAATCAATCTAGTTAATTTGGACAAGTTTTTTATCAAACAAATATTTTTGTAAGAATAATCATAACCAACCAGTAAAAATAATCACAACCAACCATAGGTAAAATCAGGGGCGGAACCAAGGGTTTACTAACCCTGGCTCTAGCCCCCCTCAAAATCATTATAACTAGCTAAAATTTTTTAATTTTATCTTATATTTTGTTATTAGTACACCTATCATTTTGAATTCACTAGAGTTAGATCCATATATTTGTACAAATTTTTTTTTACCCCTTTTAAGTTTAGTTTCTGGTTCCGTCGTTGGCTACGGTATCTACTAGATCAAAAATATCAGAGCACGAATAAAATATTTTCCAAAAAAAATCTATCACAAAAAATAATATATCAAAATAGAAAATTCTGTGGAAACTAAAAAGATTTTCTTATAAATACAAAAGCTACACTTTCATCATTAAAAAAAACATTTTTAATAACATTTAAACAATATATTATTTGTTAATCATATTGGACTTCCTAGAGCATTTATGCAAGGGCTATATATGGAAGTGCTGATAACCATTGTTTTTTTGTTTTTTTTCTTTAAAGCATATCATTATTCATATCACTGCTATAGAAGTACCAAATTTTACGGGAGATAACTTATCCAGTAGCGTTGTTTTGTTTTATATTTTTTTTGTGTTTGAAAAATGTTATCATTATTTTTCCAATTTAGTCTATTTTTAGTCTAAAATAAAAAAATAAAAATAACATTTATATAGAAACGGAAAAAATATAATTTAATAATTTTCCATTGAATTTGTTACCGTTACCTTTAATAGCAGTGATACTTTTCATGGCTACTCGTTTATACGTGTCTGTGCAGGATAAAGTATTCATTTTCGCAATCAACAACAATATAAAAGGTCATCTAGCTATATATAAAGCTTCTTTTGTTATAGAATAATTTATTGTGGATGACCCACCTACTCTAACGTGTCAAAATGGGAACTGGAATCGGTTATTACCTTACCTCGCAAGACGAAGATAAGTTAGTTTTACTTTAGTAGTAAGAATATATCCTCTGTATCAACACGTTTCCTAATATGTGGCAGTTAGGAAAGACTAATCTAAATAAGCTTAAGCCTATAACTAACACATATGTAGACCTTGCTTTACTCTTCATGAATTGATCAGGCTATAAATAGCCGTGTAGCCATTGTAATAAGGTGTGTTAAGAAATATAACTTCTCAGTCCCACTTCCTCTATGTATTACCACCTCACATACCAAAGTTTAAGATTAGTTATCAAACATTAGTAAAGTACACCACTGCCCATCGCACTAATTAACTTCAGATAGTTTGATCCAAACATTCATAAAACGGCACGAAGCTTTTCGTCGGTCAACGTTCAAGCCGTTATTACTCGACAACTAAAATATAGGAAGTGTAGGTAGTTACTATTTCTTTAAATATTTTTCTTAAATAGCAAATCTAACAAAATTTGAATTCGTAGGTCTCAACATCTTAGAAAATAATTATATTTCTTGGATATTTGATGTCGAGCTTTATCTTGAAGCTAAAGACTTTGGATAGACAATTCAAGAAGGAAACATCGTGTCCAGTAAGGACCGCGCTACATCCATAATTTTCCTCCGATATTATCTTCATGATGATTTGAAAAAAGAATATTTGACAGTTAAAGACCCACTTACTTTGTGGAACTGTCTGAAAAAACGATATGACCACCTGAAGTTGGCCATACTTCAAAGGCTCTGAATGATTGGTTGAACTCGCGGATGCAAGATTTTCATTCAGTGGAAGCTTATAACTCTGCTCTGTTTAAAATAACCTCACAACTTAAATTGTATGGTGAGACTGTCACTGAAGAACAAATGTTGGAGAAAACATTTACGACCTTTCATGCCTCGAATGTGCTCCTGCAGCAGCAGTACCAAGAGCGTAAATTTACATAATATTCTGAGCTAATTTCTTGTTTCTTGATTGCAGAGCAGAATAATAAGCTTTTATTGAAAAACCATGAAGCTCGTCCCACTGGTTCCGCAGATGTGCCTGAAACACACGCAGCTGCATCTTTTCGACGAGGAAATAATCATGGTAACAAAAGAAAACGTGGATATGGTAAAAGAAACAAATATGGAGGCCACAAAAATGCACAGGAAAATTATTCTCGTTATTAGTTGTACCAACGGCCGTTGAAAATTGATGAACTAAAGGAAACGAAGCAAGAAAAGGGAAAGGGTTCTTCTAGCCAACCTCCCCAGAAATATTTTTGCTATCGGTGTAGCTTAACTGGTCACTGGCAGCGTACCTCTCGTGCGCCATAAAATTATATTAAACACTGTCAGGCGTCCCAGAAGCGGCCTGTCGAAGATATAGAGACAAATTTAATAGAGGCCAGTGTTCCTAATACCAGCAATACCCACTTGGATGTATCTGATTATCTTGTCAACCCTGAAGGTGTTGAGCCTATCCAGTTTTCTTTTAATGAGTTGTAGAACTAAATGTTTCCTTCATGTTCCCTGTAGTATATTTTCTTGTATTTTGTGAGTTTTTGTTTTTGTAGGTTTTCATGTATGTTTTTGTTGATGTATACCATATTTTTTTGGTGTATAATACAAGTGGATGTTTTGTCAATATTTTTATTAATATTTTCTCTCGTCTTATTGAAGGATATGGATTCCAGAAGTAATCTATCCAACTCTATGGCAGACGATAGAGATATTTGTCTGGTTGATAGTGGAACAAAAACACAATTTTTCGAACCCATAAATATTTTATAACACTAAAAAGGTTTAAGGGTAATGTGAATACCATTTCGGGTTCGAGTAGTCTGATAGATGGCTCCGGAAGAGTGTGTATCATTCTACCGGGTGATACAAAATTAATTATTGAAGACGCCTTATATTCTACCAGATCTCAGAGGAATCTGTTGAGTTTTAAATATATTCGGCGTAATGGCTACCACCTTGAAACAACGGATGAGCATAATATGGAGTATCTATGTATTACTTCATCTCTTTCGTGCCAAAAGCGCTTTGTAGAGAAGCTTATGGCTATCTCTTCTGGATTGTATCTTACGATAATTCGAACAGTCGAATCTAATATTGTGATTAACTAGAAGTTTAATGACCCTGAATTATTCAAACTTTGGCATGATCGGCTTGGACACCCAGGTTCTACCATGATGAGTAGAATAATACAAAATGCTCATGGACATCTTTTACAGAACCAGAAGCTTCTGTTAAGCAATCATATAAATTTTATTGCTTGTTCCTTGGGAAAACTGATTTTAAAACCATCTTTAACAAAAGTAATTGTTGAGTCACCAACATTCATCCAGAGGATTCATGGTGACATTTATGGGCATGTACACCCACATTGTGTACCATTTCAATACTTTATGGTATTGATAGACGCATCTCCTAGATGGTCTCATGTTTGTTTACTATTAACACGTAACGTTATGTTTTCCAGACTGCTTGCCCAGATTATCCGGTTGCGTGCCCATTTTCCGGAATTTCCTATTAAGTTCATTCGTCTTGATGGCGCTAGTGAATTTATTTCTAAAGCTTTTGATGCTTATTTTTTTTCAGTTGGTAGTGATGTTAAGCATCTTGTAGCACATGTGCATACTCAGAATGGATTAGCTGAGTCTTTTATAAAGCATCTTCAGTTAATTGCTCGACCCATGCTTATGGGGACTAAATTACCTGTTTCCGCATGGGGGCATGGTATTTTGCATGCTGCGGCTTTAGTCCGACTTCGACCAACTTCTAGCCATCAATATTCCCCTTTACAACTTGTTTTGGGGCAGCAACCAGATATTTTGCATTTACGTGTTTTTGGCTGTGTTATTTATGTGCCGATTGCACCGCCACAACGAACTAAATTTGGTTTTCTGTTAGTTTTGATTCACCGTCTATTATAAGGTATTTAGAACCTTTAACATGTGATGACTTTACAGCTAGATTTGCAGATTGTCATTTTGATGAGACATTTTTCCCGTCGTTAGGGGAAAAAGGTAAGACGTCAGAAGGACGACATGAAATATCTTGGTACACACCAAGTTTGTCTCATCTTGATCCTTGCACAAATCAATTTGAAATTGAAGTGCTAAAGATTATACATTTACAAAATATTGCAAATCAAATGCCCGATGAATTTACCGATACTGGTCGAATTACAAAATCGTATGTACCTGCTAGAAATGCACCAGCTCGTATTGATATACCGACAGGACAAGTTGGGAACTCAGCGGCAAACGAGTCATCAAAGGCATACCTGAAGCGTGGACGACCAGTTGGATCAAAAGATTTTTTCCACCGAAAGAGGAAGAACCAATCTGTCTTGATTAAAGATAGCCCTCCTGAAGAGGCTATAGATAGTACTCCTGAAGAGACTATCAAAGAACGACCCATTTTCTCTGATGAACCTCCTGAAGAGGATAAAGTCTCGACTGAGACACAGTTACCTGTGAATGAGGAAATTTTCATAAATTACGCATGCAACAGAGAAGTGTGGGATTGTAATATAGTAATTGTCGACGATATATTTTCATTCTCAGTAGCTACTGGAATTGCCACCGATAATGACGGTATTGAACCACACTCTATAGAGGAATGTCGACAAAGAGACGATTGGACGAAATTGAAAGTGGCAATCCAAACGTAATTTGATTCTCTCGCTAAACGCAATGATTTTGGGCTCGCAATTCAAACACTAGAGATTGTGAATCCTCTAGATTAGAAATGGGTGTTTGTGGGAAGCTTAACGAGAGAAATAAAGTCGTTCGCCATAAAGCGCGACTAGTGGCAAAAGGTTTCCTGCAGAAACCTGAGATTGACTATGAAGAGATATAATCCCATGTTATGGATGCAATTACCTTTCGATATTTGATAAGTATGGCAGTCTCTGAAAGGTTTGACATGCATCTAATGGACATGGTTGATGTGATTTTTAATAGTGGTAAAAAGAGGTTCGATTCTCGAACTTGTGAAGGTAATGATTTTAGACAATATTGAACTTAATCTAAACTAATAAAAATCAGGAAAATAAACTAGAGAATATTTTTAGAAAATATGGAGAAAACTAGGAATCAAGATTCAGTTATTTCTAACAATTCATGTGATTAATCATGTAATTCTTTTTAACAATTTAATTCAAGTTTGCCAAAAATATGTTTCCTAAAAGAATAATTGTAAATCCTAAGCATGGGACATCAAGAGTAATTAACTAAGCATGACCCAGCAAAAGAGAACACAACTATTTAATAAAAACCATTTTTTTCTAATTTAAATCCATGCAAATAATAATAAAAGAATTATAAATAATTAATTAAAAATAGACTTACCACATAAAATTGAGAGAAAAACCTCCTCCATCATCCCAGTAAATAAACTTAGCCCATGGAGAAGAAAACTTGCTCAAAAGATCTTTTCATTGCTCAAAATATCAATTACAAGGTTGAATAATAGTGCAACAGCTGAACAGACGCGTTTATAAGTGTTACAGAACAAGGTTCAGCCGTTGCAAAAGGCTAAGGCAATTGAAAAGGGAAAGGAAACTCAAAACTATAGGCAACAGAACAGCAACACTTAAAAGTGTTGCTGTGTCTTCTTCTTCGGCAACGATGGGATGAAGAACACGGTCACCGGCGGTGACCGGTGCAGCAGCAGCTGGACGGATCGTGAGTATTCCGGCCACAATTCCGGCGACTCCGAAACTTCAATTCTAAGCTATTCTCCCCGTTCTTCTTGGCTTCTCTTGGTATATATAGGCTCTACAAACCCTAGGGAGAGTTCTAAACATAATAGAACTCTTTAAAACCTCTCCAAATCTTCACAAATCCGAATCAAAATATAACTCCCTTTTTCCGGCGAAACTCGGATTTGGGGCTATTTTTCCGGTGTAAACCTCTAATTCTTCACGTGTTTAATCTTGTATTGGTCCCATCTATCTTGTATATCAATTTGAGACGAAAATATGTAAGTTTAACCATGAATCAAATTTGCCAAAGTATGCAGACGATTTTCCGTCCCGACCCGTGCTGAGTTGACTCGGTCAACTCGGGTTGACCGATTTGACTCGGTTTTGACCCGAGTTGACTCGAAGGTACCCCTTATCAACTTCTAGGGTGCCAAATAACACTTGTCCTTGGGTGCCTTTATCACTTTTTGAGCCAATTTTTCCACAAATCTTTATTCTTCAAACGTACCTACAAAAGCATAAAAACACGTAATATTTGCAAAACCGAATACTAACTTAATAGAAACCAAGGTGCAAATTAGACACTAAAATGTGTCTATCACTAGTGCTCTTGCTTGGCTACTTGCATGTTGTTGCATCAACTTCAGTCTTCAATTTCCATATCTGCATTAGTACACAAATATTCAAAATCAATCAGAAATCAGAAGAACAACAATTAAAAATATGAAAAATTGAGGATAAAGCAAAGGAAATTTTTTTTAACCTGGATCAAAGAAGTCTCGCAACCAATCACTTAGACAAATCAATGCTTGGACTAATTCTGGATCTAATGAAGTTCTATGTGTTGTAAGAACCCTACCACCATCACTAAACATGGATTCTGATGCCATACTAGTCACTGGAACAACCAAAACATCTCTTGCGATCTTTGCGAGAGTTGGGTAATTAGGGGCATTTAGCTTCCACCAACTCAATATATCAAAGTTAAACTCATCTTGGGGTGACAGAGATGGAAGAATTGGTTCTTCTAAGTACTTCTCCAACTCAGACTTCTGAACACCATCTTCATCATTTTCCATCATAAACTCAGCATAATCTGGGTTAGTTATACTTGTACCTGAGCTGCTTACATCCATGGTAGAGACAGAGTTGCCAAAGAAATCAGGAGCTGCAGTGCTGCTTTCAGATTCATATGCATTGAAAAGTTGGCTCAAGTCTGTTTTGAATTTCTCATACTCATCTCCATAGTTATCAATTCCATAAAATTTCTTATATGTGTACTTTACCCATTTTGCCTTGTACCTTGGATCTAAAACCACTCCAATGCTCATAACCAAATTGCAGTCACTCCAATATGCATTAAACTTTTCTCTCATTTTTAACCCCATTTCTTTGATATAGACAAAAGAACTATCTTCCCAACTTTTGATGCATTTGTTAACTTCATACACCCCATTATAATACAAGTTTGCAGTTGGATACTTAATCCCTGCAAACTTATTTGAAATATCATTAAAAACCTGTAAACATTTACAAATTACTTTTCCTTGTTCCCACTGCTGTCTAGATGGAAGAAGATTGAAATCAAGATCAAACTCATTTAGTCTTTCAAAACCTTCTTGAAGTGCAATTGCATTCTTAAGCATTAGAAAAGTGGAGTTCCACCTTGTGTCCACATCTAAACTAACTGACTTTCCAGATAATCTACATTGCGCCAATGCTGTTTCAAACTTCTCTTTCCTAGCTTGTGAAGACTTAACATATTTAACACACCCTCTAATACCCTCTATAAACTCTGCAGCTACTTTCATGCCATACAATTGCTACACCTCATGTGAAACATTTTTCCTTCAAGCAATATACAATTCTTACCATCTAGCCAACTAATCAGATTTCTCATCATAACGCCATTCGCATTAGCATTATCAGCAGTTAAAGCAAAAAAATTCCTATCTATGTTCCATTCCAAAGTGCAAGTTTTGATAAAATCTGAGAGAGCATCTTCGGTATGTGGTGATGGGACTACAATGTAATCTAAGGTTTTCTTCTGCAAATTCCACTTATCATCTATAAAATGGCATGTCACACAGCAATAACCATCTTTAGTATGTTTGGCAGTCCACATATCAGTTGTAAGACTACATTTGGAAGTCAAATTATCCAATTGTAGTTGCAATTCAGCTTTCATTTCAATATAAAACCTCATTAGATCTGATCTAGTTGTATTCCTAGATGGTATTTTACCAGCAGGGTTCAAAGACTTACAAAACTCTCTAAAGTAGAAATGCTCAACCATGTTAAGAGGGTAATCATGCTTAGCAATCATTTTAACAATGCATAACCTAGTAACATTTGGATCATACTTCCAATTAACTATTTTAGTTGCTTGGTTACCTGCTTTTTTCATTGCTGTAGAAATCTTCATCTGTCCTGTCTTGTTTTCTTCTTTCTTGGGGCAGATTTTTAGATGAGCAGACAAGCGGCTAGTTCCTTTTTCACTACATGCTTCAATTACCTTTCCACAATGATGACATTTACCTTCAATGACAGCCTCATACTCATCCACCTTCCCTTTTACAAGCCTTTTACTAACGTTCCTAGTAAATTCATCCCATACCACTGACCTTGTTGTTCGCAATTTTTTCATTGCAGCAACAATAGTTCGATCATCTTCTTCTGCTTCAACTGCTGGTCTCTTAATAGAAGGTGTTGAAGCAGTTGTTGAACATCCTACACTTTGTTCTCCTAGTTCTTGTTGTGAACAATTTGGTTGACTGCAGCTTGGGGTTCCAACTTGATTGGATTCTCTTTGAGACATTCTGAAGAAAAAAAGAACCAAGTATTAGATGACCCTAACAAGCAAGACAGAACAGGTAAAAAACCAAAGCAGCTGCTTTCATGCCATACAATACAATCAAATGTCACTGACTAAAGTTGGTTTTTAAAAAAAAATTGTTGCTGTTGGAGAACACCTTCACAAATAACACAAGTATAAAAGGACAAAAATAATATCAGGATACCCAATTAGATAACCTTTTTCACCGCAATGCTCGTGAAATGACTCCTAATATTTACCTATTTGAAGACATCTTCATTGTCCCAACACAGAAACATACTCACCCATTTCACCAAATTATGTCAGAACCTATATGTCAACCTTACTCTACAGAGTTATAATGGATTTCTCCTTAACACACCTGATTATACCCATACTATTAAAAATATAATATACAAAAGTAGATCTCTTGCCTTATAACGAAGTAAAACACCAGACACAAAAATAAAATGTCAAAAGAACACATCCTGTCGGTAAAATTTCAGAGCACTATTTGGAAAAATTTATACACAAACCCTAAATCATACACACAAATCACATAAAAATGAGCATTGTTGGTCAAAATTCTGATTCTGAATCTGATGATATATCATGCAACATCAAGTATGGGAAAAACAAAGAGGTGGAAATAAGATAAACATGTCAGTTGGGTGATACTCATGGACACACAGCTAATGATTCTGCATTCTGATCTTGAACTATAGCAATTTTTGTATCCGTTCCTCTGTTTTATTGTTCACTACTCAAAATTATAGAAATTTAATTAGCTCTGTTGATATTTGACCATTGTTACTGCTGACATGTTGTTAATGGCATTAACAGAACCTTCTCTCTTTACTAATGATCCTGTTCCTACTAGAATTCTGAATACGTTTTTGAGCACAAGAAGTCATCTCTAAACCAAACTCTATGATCCTAATCCTAGAAGAACTAGTATTCTGAATCCGTTTTAGAGGATAAGTCATCCCCGAACCAAGCTCCTTTCCAACACTACTAATGTCTTAAAGGTGACTACTTCTGATTACAAATCATGTGATGCAACATCCCCACTCGCCACCTACAACACTGGTTACGACACAGTTCCACTAACAAAAGAAGGTCACCAGTGGCAATCCTGTTGACTGTAGTAATGGCCTCAAGGTTGATATTCTGGCTTCAAATTCATCATATCTTAGGTTTTGGCGGTCTGGCCCAACCTATGGAGCCAATGGCTACGTCGAGTCTGGATGTACACAAGGTGCATGGAACCATGTTTTGATGTAATAAGGATGTTATACAGTTCAAACCAGATTCAATGTTTCAAACCTAGTTGCAGTGGTACAATGAAGGTTAATATTTCAAAAAACAGTTATAATAATGGTTTTCCATATATGAAATGCAGAGATCATGGAGACTTTACATGGGTGGATGATTATCTATTCTCTAGCAATACAACACATGTAACTTTACTCCAGATAATGTCTGTCATAGTATATCACACAAAATGAATGTAAAGTAACAAAAAACAAACAAGTAGACTGATAAAAGAAAACTGAAAATATAGTGGAGACAATCACGTAACAAAAAAGGTCATTTTCATATATATTTGTATTTCAGATTCTCTACACATTGTAAAATGATTGTTTTGTTAGAATCAAAGACCTGATAAGACTGAAATTGAAAGATACTTACACTAAACCTGATAGTTAAACTACAACCAGTCTAAACCTAGTTGTTCACAGTGAATAACTAATATTGCCATCACAGCATTATGACCTAATGTTGCTAACACAACATCATTAAAAAAATTTGTTGCTACCCTAACAGTTCCACAATAAATTTATGTTGATAACCAAAAGCAAACGAAATCAAAGATGTCCAAAAATCAACAAATCATCACACCCAGATACTGAAACCTAAAAATCAACACACCCACAAATCGAAACCTAGAAAATCTTCACACTCAGGTACAAAAAACATCCAAAATCACGAAACAAAGAAGAAATAAATTACCTTGATCACAAGAATGAATAATATATCCCGAGTAGAAGGTGATTTCACAATAAACCTGGTTGAAGATTAGATGAAGGAAAAGATTAGATCAGTGGGGAGAGGGGGCAGTTTCTCTTCACTATCCCTAAACCTAATCGACTTGTATCTCTGACTCTCTGTGAAGACTGAAGAGAGACGAAAGAGGAAAGGACCGAAAGGTGGTGCAAATGTATTAGGGGTAGGAAATTACAAGTACACCCCTGGGTTATCGGATGTCGGACATTAACCTCCCGGATATTGCCTAATCCGGTTCTGTTAGGCTAAGGAGGTAAAATCCGATAATAATTCCGATTCCGGAATCCGAAATCCGATAAATCGGATTAAATCCTATAAGATATCGGATTGTCGAAAACGGATTCGGAATTCGGATGTATATTGACAGCCCTATCTATAACACTATAAATAGGAAAGATAATAACTATGATTAGCCAGGAATCATTACATACATAGTCAATTCAGGGATTCATTTAACGAAGAAGTAAGGCGTACATGAATTGCTTCATGCTTATCAAGTTTATCTTTGGTTATATTTTCTCCAATTCTATGGTATCCTCTACAATTGAGTTCAAGATCACAAACACGAAATTAATTTAGTATAAGAGCTCCCCACAATGTATGATCATTGCGAAAATCGGAAAGAAATTTCACTACAAACAAACCTATATCCAGTCTTCGAAGACATCTTAATCTTAAATTTCTCACCATAAGGTTAGTCAAAAAACTTGCGTGTCATGTCTCTAACCTCTTTAATGAGAGAATTGGAAATACCATGGTCCTTCTAGTAAAACACATTAACAACAAAATGTTAAAATTAATGACATAGAAAATAAAATAAAATTTGTCGATTAAGTATCAACCAAACAGTGTACTAACAAACCAAAATCTAGTGAAGTGGGCATGACCAATAACCCATTTAATCATCAGCACTGAAATGCCAGGACACATAATATTCCCTATTGGCTTTATCGGTTATACATCCATAAATATCTGACGAACTTCTAGATCACTTTTCTCCCTACAGAAAATTGTTACTCTGTCCTGATCCTGCTGAATGTTAGAGAAAGAACTACTTGTTGCACAATTATATTTAGCGCAACACAAAGAAATAAACTTTCAGTACAAATATACCATAAGAAAATTGTAAAACCACAACCTACGAGCATCCACAATGGGTAATGGAAAATGCTACATTTTGTTACTCTTGTTACTCTTGTTACTATTCTTACCTCAACACCCAAATCTGATATCTGTGGTACTTTGAATCAGAGGGAACTTATTGTTACTATCTGCAACCAATAAGTTCAAATAGTTAATTAGAATTTGAGAAACATCTAATGAAAATATCAATTAAAGCAGCAACGACAGTTCTCTAAAAAGTGAAAAACACTTCACTACAAAAATCAAATCTTTCTGGAGTTATACAGAAACTTGATTGCAGCTATAATTGATGTTGGAAAAAATGGATTGGAAACCTAGAAATGAAAACAAAAGTGTAAGTAAGTAAGACACTGATTCAACCAAACCTAAAATTGAACAAATCACCATAAAAAAGAAAAACTCAAATGAATAAATATAGGGATAGATAAGACCTAGATAAATAAATCAGTTACCTTTGACATGTGAGATTCCATGATCTGTCTCCGTCATTCAACATCAAGATTTGGAACAACAATGTTACGGTCAAAACGCCAAGGACTAATAAGTGCTTTATCTAAAGACTTGGAGAAGTTGGTCGCAACAATAAGTATATTTCCATCATTTTGTTTAAAGCCATCAAAGCTCGACAAGCAATCGATTCAAAGTCATTTTCATGTACTGTTGATCCTTCGGGTTATGGCTCCCTCCTATTGCATCCATCTCATCAATGCAAATTATACACAGACCGCTTTTTTGCTGCAACAAATAGATCTCTTACTTTCCTTGCCCCCCACACCAACAAACATTTCCTAAACTCACTCCCGCTGCAGAAGAAGAATGGTACTCCTGCTTTTCCCGCAATGGCTCTCGCTAACATGGTCTTTATCGGTCCCCGGTGGACCCACAAGCAAAAAACCTTCAGGAAGCTTACCTCCAAGACGTGTGAAGTGCTACAACAAAAATTTTTTATTAAAAAACTGAACCTAATGACACAAAAAATGCTTCGCTAATATGGAAACGTTTTAATAAAGTTCGGGGAATGAACCAAAATATAATGGTTATCGAATTGTGGTTACCACGTTGTCTTACACTAACAGTGAAAATACAGTATCAACATGTTAATAGAATTTAAATAACAAAACAAAAAAGAACCAATAAAATGAAAAAAAATGTACTTTATGCTTACAAGCGTGTGGGTTAAGTCGTGAAACATAAAAAGTAAAATGGAAGCTAACAGGGTAGCAAAGAAATAAATAAAGTTTCATCTCTTCTGAAAAACAATACGAATAGATTTCAAAGACCAAAAAAGATGGATTAGTCGGATAATTGATGTAGTTAGCTGTATAGAGCCAGAGGTAATGAAATAAATTAAAGTTACTAAAATAGAATTTGGGGTAGATTTTTCGTGTGTGAAACAGATAAAACCTGACCTCAACAGAAACCGACTGAATAAATGCCTACTAAAGTGGAGACTAGAAGTTACGGAATTACTGGGCTTAACAACACACTTCATTATGCAATACCGACGTGGTCAGAAGTAATAAACACGAGGAATAATTGATCATTGTAATTTCTATGTAAAGAATATGAGAAAACATTACCTGAATAGGTTGAGGTAAGCTTCTGCCGCCCATAACTTTAGGAACAAACCCTTTGATCTCAATCACATCCTTCCTTTACCATGGTCCTCAAAAAGTTATCTGACTTCAAAGGAACCACAAGCTGCAAGGTTTTCCATCCTTCATTCCTTAAAGCGGCACTCAATATGCAGTCAACCCATGAATACGTGCATCATGTATGATGAGATATAATAGGATAAAAATATCCTGAATGGTCATCTTCTCTAACACACTGTCAGATGCAGCTACGAGGTAGATATTGTTGATCGTTAAAGGTTGCCAATAGGTCACCTTGGGTGCAGATATAACACCATAACTAGCAGTAAAAAGATGAAAAATGAATGAGAAAAATGTTTGTGAACAAGAGTACCTGCTGCTATGTTGGATATATCGAACCCAGGCTGCCTCCTGCACCATTAAAAAATATATCAACTGAGAGGTGAGACAAAAATATACTACAAGACTTGTTAGTAAGGAAAACTCACCTTTTTCAATACCCAATGCTCACATCTCAAACATTTTACAAGAGCCAATACGATATTTCTGGAAACTTCAAATGGTTCAGTATCTTCGAATGTTAAGTGACAAAAGCTTTAGTTGCACACAATAAAAAATAGAAGGGAATAAGATAACTTGTAATATCATGTCCAGCAGTAAGTACACAAGTTTTGTGACTATCACTAGCTATGATATTACCTAATCTCCGTAAAACCTACACGAACAGAAAACTCTCAGCAATATATAGCTCAAATGCACTAAATCCCGGAACATCTCACAAACTACCTAAGGTTGATTTAAGCCAATTGTATACAAAATTCAAAATTAAAGTACAGGCAAATATGGGAAAAGAAAAATACATTAAGCGGAGTTTGTTTTCAGTAAATTCAGTGCTGGGTCTTGATGAAGGATTCTTGTGAACCACAATGTAACGTCACTATTTTATGATGATCAACTAGAATAAAAAAGAAAGAAAACCAAACTTTGACTAATACAAAAAGGAAGATATTGGAGTTGCATTTGAAAAAAACAAAATAAGGAGGTCATTTGACTGATAACTGAGTTCCAAACAACAGATAAGGAAAAAAAGAAGATATTGTGTATCAATTACTGATGTAATTTAGAAGTGGTAAATAAAGTGTTCGATTCTTGAACTTGTGAAGGTAACGACTTTAGAAAATAATGATTTTAATTAACTCTAGAAAATTCCAGGAGTATGAAAAATACTAAATAACCTAAAGATGATTTTTGAATAATTTAAAAAGGACCAGGAATCAGGAATCAGGTAATTCTAACAACCTATGTGATTAATCAGATAATTCTTTTTAAATTAATTGAAGCGCAATTAATTGCCAAAATTGGTTTCGTTATGCTAACAAACAGAGGTAAATCACAAGCATGGACTATCAAAATTAATTAACCAAGCATAATCCATCAGGCAAAAGCACAACTGTTGAAAGAAAACCGTTTTCACTATTTAAAACTATGCAATTCTAATAACAAAAGAATTATAAATAATTATTAAAAAATAATTAAATCACATAAAATTGAGAAAATTACCTTATCCATCATCCCAGTAAATAGACTTAGCTCATGGTGGAGAAAACTTGCTCAAAAGATCTCTTCATTGCTCAAAATATCGATTACAAGGTTGAATAATGGTGCAACAGATGAACAAATGCGTGTATAAATGTCACAGAACAGGGTTCAGCCGTTACAAAATAGCTTTAAGCAACAGAAGTGTTTAAAATCTAAGGCAACAGGAGCAAGATGTAACATTGGATATGCAACAGATACAGACGTTGCAGAGTCGTCTTCTTCGGTGATGGTGGGTGAAGAACAAGCCGGCCGGAGCAGCAGCAGGTGATCGGCGGCGACCGGAGTATGGCCGGAATTCTCTGAATCGATCTCTAGGGCTCCGTCCTTGATTTCTTCGTCTTCTCTTCATATATATAGGGTCTACAAACCCTAGGGAGAGTTCTAAACCTAGTAGAACTCTCCAAAATTCTCCAAAATCTTCCCAAATCCGAATCAAACATGGAGTCTTTTTTCCGGCCGGATACACTCCGGGAAACTCGTAAAATTGGTTGTGTGGGTCTTGTATCAATCTCTTCTAGCTTGTGTATCAATTTGGAAGCAAAACAACTCGAAAATCTCGTGAAAATCGTACACAGTTGATTCTCCAGCAACCTCCCGATGAGTTGGATCGGTGACTCGCCGAGTTGGCCCGCTGGGTTGACTCGCCGATTCTGGGGTATCCCTTATCCATTCTTGGGGTGCCAATAACACTTGTCCCGGGTGCCTTTAACACTTTTTGAGCCAATTTTTCCACAAATCTTTATTCTTCTAATGTACCTACAAAAGCATAAAAACACGTAATAATTGCAAAATCGAATACTAACTTAATAGAAACTAAGGTGCAAATTAGACACTAAAATGTGTCTATCAATTACCGGAATGAGCAGCTGTAAACTGTCCGATGTTGCCAATCTCCAAACAAGTAGTTGAACAAGGTCACTCTTGATAAGCATGCTGGCAGCAAGGTTTGATAGAGATGAAAGGTAAACAAACACCCATGCTACTTCGGTGGCCAACTCCTCATCTTTGTTTGATCAGCAACTTAAAATTGTCAAATATCTAGACATAACCAGATGATAAGAACTTTGAGGAAACATTCAATATCTCATATCAAGGAATTCTTTAATTTTTTTAGAGTATTTGATAGACACATTTTAGTGTCTAAATTGCACCTTAATTTCTAGTGAGTTAGTATTCGATTTTGTGTCTATT
>JAJJMC010020140.1:0-10865 GCA_023531435.1 Papaver californicum
AATGTAAATCATTTTTTCTCTCATTTTAAGCACCAGCCAACAGTGCTCTGTTTTAATTGCGGCGCACACTTTCTACTGCAGCCACATTCCAATGAACTATCAGCCAAATCAGAAAGAACCACTTTAATCATAAGAGAAGAAAAACTTCAATCATTAGAGTTCCATTAAGCTATCGAGTCAAAGAAAAATGCACTCGAAAGGTAAACGGATGCGCGTTAGCACACGCGGCAAATAGACCGAGATCCAACTACGTGTTACCCTCTCTAGCACGAATGCTTTGTTTCAGCCTTGCATTCTCCCAAAACAGGGTTTTCTTCTTCCTTAGAAGAGAGTCATATTCTACCTTTAGGTGAGTAGACAAACTCTAAGTTAACCTTCTGGGAAATGCTTTTTTGTCAACGTTTTAATTCTCACAATGAGAAGGGGTTCTATAAAACAACCAGCTACTAATTATCGAAATGCCCCTTGATAAGGGAGGAATCCGCTCTAAGCGAAAGGGTAATCTGCTTTCTTTTATGGTCTGGTTGGGCCCCAGACTCGACAAGCAAGATCTGTTCCTGAAGGACCTATATAATACTAAATCTCTGTACCGGCTATACCCCGTATTATCAGTTAAAGGCCTTTGGAGCGAGTTCCTCCAATCTAAGGCCGGAAGCTCTAACCAGTTAAAGCAATTTAGCCCATTTAACCGTGTTTATTTGTAACTTCGGGTTTTATATATCTTACGCATAAAAGTATAAATAAATAAAAATTCGTACAAAATAAGTACGAACAATTATAAATCGAGTTAATTAGACTTTGGTACCTATGTTTTGACCAGATTTAATGTTTTTACTGACATTTGTCCAACGTTAGTGTTTAGTACCTGGACTGACTGTTGACCCTGGTTGACAAAGTTAAAGCACTGACTTCCATTTAGATTATAAAAAAAATTAATACTTAACGCCGTTAACAGCGCCGTTAACACGTGAGTGTTTTAAAACTCACATGCCTTCTTATACATCCTACGACTATGATTCTTCAGATCCAACGGTCGGATTTTTATACTTTCATTAGATGAGTAGAACCCAGCAATGATTCTACTGAAATCACCTAGATGTACACCATCTCCAATTGAAATCAATTCCGGGTCAGAAACCGGGTTGATTGCTCTGATGAAACAATGTTTGCCAACTTTAGCACCCAATAATCGTAAATAAATGCAAATTGCTTCAGTTCCAGATAGAAGGTGAGTGAATTTGAAGTGGCAAGATACAATAATCCGGTGTTGGAACCAATTTTCAATTGGGTTCTTTGGAAATCTGGTTTCCCAGCTAAGAACCGAGTCACAATGCTGGTAAGAAAGTTGAGGATGAGACCATGAACTAGGTAAATCATGCCAACGGAGAGAGCAAACATAGCTGGATTTGAAGGGACTGTTGAAAACATGGCAGCATATGCAATTAAAGTGAATGGGAACCAGTGAAAGGCCCCAGCAATTCAAAGAAACGAGAAGTGTTGAAGGGAAGGAAGAGTCTGAGATAGTTTAAGGTGGAAGTAGTAGAGAATAGCTGAAGAAAGGGAACTAATGAAGCCTACCATGTAAATCCCTTCCAAGTGGTAAAGAAACTTGAGTTCTTTTGATTTTTTTGTTTCTTCAAATGCAGACATCATTTCACCCTGCATTTTGCGAGTAACAACCAATAAATCAATATATGGATGCGACTGAACTTGATAGAAGCATAAAAAAAAGCAAGCTTAAAATCATTTACTTACTTCCTTCATTTTGCTTGCCTTGTATGTACGAATCAAAGTTGACGAATCAGTTTTCTGCAAGGGAAGAATATCGGAACCTTCCCCTAGAATGCTTCCTTTTTTGAATTACAACATAAGGACCGATTGAAGACTTTGGACCAATTCTCACAGGGAGGAAGCTTAAGGTTCCAATCTTCACCTCATGGTTTTGAATCAAAACCCCTTCAGCAATCACTGTTCCATCACCGATTGAAACTAGAGATGGGTCTGTAATGTCGATAGTATCAAACAACACCGATGATCTGATATTTTCTCCAAGCATCTCAAACCAGAATTTGAGAAAAACAGTTCCTCTTAAGTGAACACCAAGAACTCTTCCAACAACTTGTTGGACCTTGTAAAGAGTCCACCACTTAACGAAATCTAATGACCAAGTGGAAATATTCAAGGCATAATTTGGTTGTAGAAAGGAGTTTACGAATAGAGAAATGCAGAGGCAAGTCAACAACATGCAAAGTATCCAAGCAACAGGAGACAAAGCCAGGGGTATCAGATAACTCAATAAGGAAGTCCGGCATGAAAACTTGAGAGTGCTAGAGAGTAAACTCAGACAAGTTGAAACTGAGACGTAGGCAGGAAGAACCAGCACAATGGATACATATATAATAGCCAGAAAATTAGAATCATTGCTGGGTTCTACTCTCCAGTCGGGATCTAAGAAACAAATTAACACTATGAGAGGCACCACATCACAAATTTGATTGTAGCATAAATCATACCAGATGAAGGAGGAGATGTACTGAAACAAGAACCTATAATGCTCATTCTCAACATATGCAAACAAGAAATCAGAGATGGGTTTGTTTTGGTAACCAAGAAAAGATCTGAAGATGTTTTGGTAACCAAGAAAAGATCTAAATTCAAAACTTCAAAATCCTAATCATCGATTTGAACAATTCTTCAACTTTATATTCTAATTCATGTCAAACCCATCTCTAATTCCCTTCATAGAATATTTATTTCATCTTTAGAATCTTTTCTGAAAATCTCACGAAAATCCTAATTCTATGATTCACCTCAAATCATGTTCTTCTTTGTAATTGATTCTTCTGATTAGCATAATAATCTTCTTCTTCATCTCATGATCTTAAAATCCATTAATCATTCAATTTCATCAGCAACATCAACTCACAGAAAACCCTAACTTATTGTTCTTCAATTTAACATTTCTTCACCTTCTTTTGTTTAATCAACATGAACACCACCACTAGCAACACTAACTTATTCATTCCCTTCATCTCTCAATCTCAAATCCCCCGTTTCTGTCTCTCAATTTTTCCGACAGATGAAGAGCAGGAGAAGAAGGAGGAAAAGAAGAAGAAAGAGAGGACTTGGTTTTGGGAGGGTTATAATAGTTAGGTAGATCTTAACCGTTCATCTTTGATATGGAACAAGATCTAATATAAATCGTACATTTAATCTATTAGGGACTTGGTTTGTCATTGTTAGAAAAGTTTTTTTTTTTTTAGTAATTCAAATTTAATTGAAGGAAAAAAAGGACACGTCATCAGTTCACGGGTCAACAGTCAGTCCAGGTACTAAACACCACGTTGGACAAATGTTAGTAAAGACACTAAATCTGGTCAAAACATAGGTACCAAAGTCTAATTAACCCTTATAAATTAAGCGGTAGATATGTATAAACTAAGCCCGTATCAAAAAGCAATTTGAGAAACATACTTTAAGAAAGTAGACTTGTGAAGCTTGTTTCGTAGTTGAAAAGAGATTTAGGGACGATCCCGGGATCGATATTCGAAGTCAGAACCGATTCTAGGATCTATCCTTAGTGGTAAAGATCAATCTCAGGACTGATCCCAAGTCAGGACCGATCCCGACTGTATCTAACTTGATTTTTACATTTTGGATTAGTCTGTTAACCTTCACATTTTTTTTTGAAGATATCGAGATGTATATGAGTTAGATTGGAATGTTCCTAGATGTCGACATAATGTTTGAACATGTGCTAAACTCTAATTCCTTAATTGTCAAGTATATACCTTTGAAACTCAAGGGAAAATCCTAAAATATTGATTTTTCAATATCTTAATGTGCAAACGGTTATCATATGGAAACTCATGGTGAGCATAGAAATACATCTACAAATTGCCTCCAATGAATGTGGAAGGAAACACATTTTAGAGAAATTAATGAGCCAATTAGCCTAGAGAATTGTATATCACTATTTCTTGGGTTATTGAATCCATGTCGTCACCGACAATGGAATGTTTGGGATTGGCTCATTCAGGCTTTGACATAATAACAAAGGCACTTTGATTATGACTAGGGGTGTCAACGGGTCCGATTTCTTCCAGGTACCACTGCACCCAAAACCGAACCCGATATAAAAATTTAGTGGACCCGGAACCAGACCCGATTAAAAACAACCTAAATACCCGTCGGGTCCGGGTAGTTATTGGGTCTTTGAAAATCAATTATATTTTTTATAAATTTATTTCATCTTCTTCATGTTGGCTTGAATCTAATAAATTTTCATATGAAGTTATATATATATATATATAAATGTTCCAATTAAAAACTAAATCTAAGAAAAAAGGAAAAAAGGAAAAAAATCCAAGCAAAACTAGGCAAAACCTTAAAATTTTGAGTAAAACTAGCAAAAAATAACATATATTTGGGTACCCGACGGGTAATATCCGTTAGGACCCGAAACCTTATGGGTTCCTAGTGGTTATATCCGCCGGGTACCAATATTATGAATGGGTCCAATCTTAGGTCTTGGACCTGATCCACCCGGTTCTGGGTAATCAGGTACCCATTGACAGCCCTAGTATGACAAGATGTTTTGTTTTGAAAGAATGCACATGCACATCCCTCTATTTGAGTGAACACGAAAATAAGAACTACAAAGATTGAAAGAAAGCAAAGTGATGACATCACTCTCAGTTTGTGTTTTCTGAAGTACTAGATGCACCAGCTCCCCCACATTATGTGATTTTAAAGTAATAAAGCATGTCACTCATTTTTCTTTAGTAATACGGGATTGAGACCATCTTATGCAAAATACATACCATTCAAATGATTCATAGCTTTGATGGATGCTTCGACATATTGCATTAATTATTTTTTATAAACAATAATATGTTGGAAAAACTCCTAGCACATATTATACATGGGCTCACCATCTTAATTTGTTAATTATGGATAGTTTACATCAAATGGACTTGATGATTATCGCATGTTTAACATGATCAATGTAGAGCATCCTACACCCAATGGTCTCACAGAGGCTACCATCAAAGGTTATAGATGGTGTCTAAGGTTTATATAGGTTATGCGTACCAACTTGTCTATAACTGCTTGGGGGATATGCAATATTACACACATCCTCACTTATTCGTTTTAAAACCCACTATTGGTCAACCACTTATGTGTACCAGTTGGTAACTATACATAAGCTTGGCATTTGTACTTTCACATATTTTTGGTTGCGATGTATATATGTCATTACGACCCCACATCGTACTATGATGGGTTATAAAAACAATTAAGTATTTATGTTGGATATGGATTCCCGACAATTATCCGCACTTTGAAACATTTTGCAGATGATCTCTTAACTGCTGGAATTGCGGGTTTTCGCTTGATAAGACAGTCTTCTTGTCATTAGGGGGAGATAAAAAAAATGAAGGAAACGACGAAAAATTTTGTGGTGTGTTTCCACCATGTCTCATATTGATTCTAGTACCCCATAAATGTAAACGTTAAGTGAAAAAGAATAATCGAGTTTTATAATATGCACTAATATCGCTAAAGTGACAAGATCACACATACCAGCTGCAAATATACCTACAAGGTTAGAAATCCTCAGTAAGAGATATACACCATAGACTAAAGTGTTGCAACTGCACTTGGTGAATATGTAGTTGAGGTCGTAGCTCCATAAAGGAACATGGAGATACCATCAGGTTCATTCAATGGTTACCTAAAAAGGAAGTAGGCGAGTAAGGCACAACCTAATTCATGTCATCAATGACATCATCTCATTAGATTCTCGTTGAATATATCCATTAATCAAAATGGGAGGACGCTTCAAAGTTTAATGATTCCAGATAACAATGAAATCTCGATGGATTATGAGAATGTGCACGAGTCAATGGAGAGATCATGCAAGCATATTGATGATTATTATTTTCATATACAGTTTCTCAAGGAAAAAGAGCACGATGAGATCGAACCATGCTCTTTGTTGCTTAATATCAACAAGAGCATATTTGGCCTACACAATCCAGGGATAACTTGTTTCTTTGACAAATGTATAAGTATTTGGTCTGGTAGCGTTATTCCAGCAAGTGTAAAGCCTGTGGGAAATATATAATTATATGTCACAAAGCGTAGCGAGAAGAGTGAAGGATCAAAGTATAAATACTCGCCTTGTGGCGCGAGGTTTTCAAAAATCCATGTAATTGTTTACTTTCTTGTAATGAGTGTTATATCATTCTGCTACTTAGTTAGCTTGGTAGTTTCAAAAGGACTTGAAACACAACATTTTTGTGTTGTTAATTAATACACTCTGTAAGGATTTAAGGATAAGGATATTTACAAAGTGTCTGATAACCTTTTATTGCCAAAATAAAATGATTCTAAACCACTGAGTGCTTTTGCAATTAGATTAGAAAGCTTAGTTATGGATTAAAACAATCAGACAGATTTGGTATATCCGTCTAAGTGACTATTTTACTGGGAAGGGATAAACAAGTTAGGTACTCTACCCTGATATGAACATGATATATACTCTTGATGAAATAAGACGTTTTACAAGCTGATTGAATTCCAAATTTGAGATGAAAATTTTGGGAAAAACTCGATCGAAAACCGAGCTTGTATTGTGTTATTCTACCAGTTTGCATATGTCAAAAGTTATCAGGAAATATAATAAGGAAATGCATCCTTCTAGCACTCCCATGTTCAGTCGAGGTTCAAATAAAAGTAAATGATCATTTTGTCTAACAGAAGATGACGAAGATGCATTGGGAGATAAATTCCCTAAATAAGTGCAATGGACGCATTGTTATACTTAACATCGACCAAACATTTCATCATTTGTGAACTTGTTAGCTATATATAGCTCAGTGTCGACGTAGCGTTATTGGAAAGATATAATGAATGTAATCATATACTTAAAAGGAACCATTGACATGAGTTTGTTTTATTCCAAGAAAGGCATATAAAGAAGACTGTTAGTGAAAGTGCAATCCAAAAGTTGTTGAACAATAATATCTTCTCTCACGAAAGTAATCAGAGGGAGACATGGTAGACTTATTTACTAAGTCATTACCTATATTCACTTTCGAAAATCACATGGCTAAAAGAATTTTCTGGAAACTCCCCTGAATGGAATCAGGGGGAGATTTCGACATCAAGGGAGGATCATTGGAAATGATGTCGACATATTTTACTTCGAAATGTGAAGCTATGTTGTACTATTTTTTCCTTCGATCGAGATTAGTTTTTCCCACATGGTTTTTGTTACTCGACAAGGTTTTTAGCGAGACAACGGTAACTACACCAGCTACATGTTAAATGTTGAAGACCTGAAAATCGCATTGACATTGTTGAAAAATATTGAAATCGAATAAATGAAACACAGTAGTTTGTCAAGCGAAACCACTTCCAGAATCAGCACAACGAAGCAGGGATTGCATCGCAATAATTTTCAACACAAGTCAACTAGTAATACTAATACTCATATTTTTTTGCATAAATACTGAGTTTTCATCAATCACCTATAAAATATATATAAGATGTTATATATGGGTATTCAACAAAGACATACTTCTGGACTTATCGCGTTTTACACTTTTTCCATTCGCCAAGGTTTTTTTCCACTGGGTTTTTCTTTGACAATGATTTAACGAGGCAACACATGCGTACTAAGTTTCCTTAATATTATGCTCTTTTTTCTTAGTTTGCGTTTTTTCCCTCTAGGTTTTCTGACGAGGTTTTAGTGAGCCAATTGACTTAGACGCAATGGTCATCGAGGATAAAACTATCGATACATAATTACTTTTAAAGAGCTACATTTGAAGCACCATATGTGAAGCACTACTGCTGAACTGCATAAGGGGGAGTGTTATAAGACCTTCGATCCATATATGTGTGGCCCAATATGATAATTAGGGTTTTAACATTTACTTGTATATAAAGGACTAAAGCTATGTATAGACTACTATTCTTATGAATAAATCTTGTTATTTTCTCCTACCTCTTTGTCTTCTCTATATTTTCTCTGCAATAATATCTTATTTATGAGGAGAAATGTGAATTGTGGTAATTTATAATGCTTAATATGCCAATTCAAAATATTTTACCATTTAACTAATTTTTAATTCCTCTATGGAAAATGCCAATAAGATTTGGGGTTCTTGACCGCCCGCACGGAACTTACCATAAATCAACTCCTAGCCAGATTGAATGAAGCCAACTTCCGATCCATAAATTTGTATAGTGTAGTGTAATTTTTAAGTCTAGTGAATAAAGGTTATGATCCCACTCCACTCTAAATACGAAGGAATTAAAAATTTTAAAACAAGGAATTACTTAAATTTATTTATGAAACATAACAATCACATAAGCATAAACACACATAATAAATGACAAGTTTATTAACTCAACTTCTATTTATAAATTAAGCATAAACCAATAATAGAAAAAAAGAAGAGATACTCTTAAATCAACATAGAATAAAATTGGACCATAACTTTATTAATCAAACCTTCCATCATAATACCTTTCTCGGCCTTTTGGATAAGATAGTGTGCAAACCTTCCATCATAACCTTGCTAAGTTTATCCATTAAAACCTACTCTCGACAAATTAGCAAAAAATTACCAATTAATAACTTCCCTCAATTTTTTATTTTTCCAATATCTCTACACAAAGTTCTTTATCAACAACCGTTTAAAGTTTGTTTTTATATTCCAATCTCCATATTTTCTCTGGTATTTGTTGTTCCTATATTATCATCCGCAGTAGATTTTAATACTTCCTGCGTCAAAGATGAAAATAAAAACACAAAATTGGTATATACTTTTATTACACCTATATATATACAAGAAAAAAAACTATGCTCTAACAATTAGATAATGTGATTAACTACTTAATGATGTAAAAGAATATTACCTTAGGGATCTTGCTAACATGTAATTCTTCATCCTCATTTCCTTTAATTACACTCTCTATCGTGAAACCTTTATCACTAACCTTACTAAGATGATGATGATCGTATTTATTTTTTGATGATAAAATATGGTTACTTTTATTCATACGTAAGAATCCCCTCCATCTGATAGGTGGTCTACTCATAAGTGAGAAAGTATTGTCATCATCATCACCATCTTCATCATCATTAAGAAGTTTATCTCTTAATGTAGTAGTAGTACTCTTGTTGGTATCTGGTTTAAACGGTAATATTCTTCCCTTACTGAAGATTTCATCATCACTACTCTGAATCATACTGAAGTTTGAAATAGAGAATTCAAAATTCGAAGAAACTTTTGGAAGTGAGGATGAATCTGATATTGTTCTTTGTTATTGTTGTTGGATATCTACGAAATCATTTGAGAATGAAATTCTATGGCTCATTGGTGGTGGAGTAGTCGAAGAAGATAAGTTAGCGCATTGGTGTTGATCTGAATTGAACATTTCTAGGCATGCCATTGGATCTTTAGATATCTATCTATATAAGTCTCAACATTCTGACTCTCTCAACGTGGGTTTCTAATGAAAACTTATCTCATCACTATGTTTGTATATTGTATTTATATAAATGGAATAAAGAAGTGGCTGAAGGGATCAGTCAATATACTAAGTACAATGTTCATGACTATCCCTCTTTCCTAATAAGGCTAATATTTGTAGCACGTTTAGATACCAGAAGTAGAAATCGAAAGCAGAATTCAGAAGCAAAACATTTTTGCTTCATAAAAAGTTAACTTTTCTGCTTCTAAAAGTCATTCTAAAATTCAATATCCAGACTAACTTCTGACTTATTAACTTTTAGAAATCAAAAAACAACTTTTAAGGTGATATCCAAACAACCTATTAAATTATGTTATAAAGTTTTTTCAGATGTATTTTACCAAACAATTAATCTAGATCTAATCTGCCACTCTTATGTGATCACTCTCAAGATACGGCTTGCCTTTAGAAAAAGAAACCCAACCCCAACATATACTAACAACTCATTTTTTAACTAGTCCTTTAATGGAAAAATTAATTGCTCCGTCTCCATAGAATTCCATGTGAAGTCTTGCATTAATAAATTATTGCATATATAATACATGGCTCTATAAACCCCACAGTGCCCACACTAACTTATCTTTTGCATGCGAGTGATATGGTATTTCTATCTTGGCTCTTGATCAGATCATGACACATATTATATAGTTTTTAATAAATCTTATCAATTAACATGCGAACCGTAATAAAATGATTTTACTTTGATTCGATTTATTATACTCCCTTTGTCCTAGTTTAGTTGTTATATTAGAGGGTTTTATTTGTCCCAATTTAATTGTTGTAGTTTAGATTTTTCCCCTTTCTTTCCTAATTTATCTCTTACTTGGAATCAATACTTACTTTAGATTAATGTGTATATCAAATTTTCTAGACAACTCTCTTAAATATGGAGGCAGTTTATCTTTTGATTTTATTTGTTGACACTTTTTTCTTTTCTTTTTTGAGTTGTTTAAGTTAAGAACTAAAAACTAGGGGTTCTAAAAACTAGGAACATCAATACTTATCTAACGTATTTGAGGAAAAATAATATTCACTAAGTACTTTCTTAATCTTTATGTTAAACCATAATATAATAACTAAATTAGGACGGGAGAGTATCTGAATCAAAATTTAAATATTGGAGACATAAAAACTTTTGAATCCAATTTTATATATGTTCAACAATAAGATACAAAATTACATCTGACTTAAAATATCTCCATATATGTTTGTTCAGCCTAGGTTTAAATTTTTTTTTTTTTTGAAGAAAACATCTTTGATTTCATTAATATTATAAAATTGAATACATCAATTCCAAATACATCAGAGATGAG